>JASPKZ010000654.1:25000-53259 GCA_030220185.1 Diploptera punctata | reverse complement strand
ATTGACATTTTGGTAAAAAACATCAAAGTATAGAAGCCCTTGGAAACTCATTTTCGTCGAAATTTTGGATTTAGAACGGATTTTTTTTGCATTATAAATTCCCAGACCCCAAACACACCCTCTAGATAGTATTCTTGCAGTTTTTGAAAATTCGAAAATGTTGGACATTTTTGTGGAATAAATCGAAAACTCAATTTGTAAATTTGGTTTTCAGACCGGATTCGTTGCATTATAAATCCTGTACAAATCCTCCAGTTAGTATTTTTGAGGATTTTTGAAATTTCGAAAATTTTGAAAAATTTTGGAAAATACCAAGGTTATAGCCTCGAAAAAACAATTTTGAAATTTTGGATTGAGACCGGAAGTTTGCATTATAAATCCCTCAGAGGGCCTCCAGATAGTTTTTCTGCTGTTTATGAAATTTTGAAAATTTTGTCATTTCTTGGAAAAAATCTCAAGAAAACTTGGAAAACTCAATTTTGAAATTTTGGATTTAGGACGGATTTTTTTTGCATTATAAACTCCGAAACAGCCTGTAGATAGTATTTTTGCAGTTTTTGATGTTTCGAAAAATTTGACATTTTTGGAAAAGCAACATGGCTATATACTTGGCAAAGTCAATTTAGAAATTTTGGATTTTTTTGCATTATAATTCCAGCACAAACCCTCTAGAGAGCATTTTTGCAGTTTTTGAAATTTCGATTCTTTTTGGAAAAACATCAAGACAATAGCCTTGGAAATCTCAATTTCGAAATTTTGGATTTACACCCGATTTTTTGCATTATAATTACCAGACACACCCTCTTGATAGTATTTTTGCAGTTTTTGAAATTTCGAAAATTTAATTTTTTTGGAAATCTCAGTTTTCAATTTTTGGATTTAGACCGGATTTTTTGCAATATGGATCCCGGATAGTGTCCCTAAATAGTACTTTTGCAGTTTCTAAAATTTCGAAAATTTTGACATTTGTTTTGGAAAAACAAAGACTATATAGCCTTTGGAAAACTCAATTTTGAAATTTTGGCTTTAGACCGGATTTTTTGCATTATAAATTCCGTACAGAGCTTCTAGATTGAACTTTTGCAGTTCTTGATATTTCAGATATTTTGATATTTTTTGGAAAAGCACCAAGATAATAGCCTTGGTAAACTCAATTTTGAAATTTTGGATTTAGACCGGTTTTTTAACTGTAATTTCCCCGCAGAGCTTCTAGATAGTAGTTTTTGCAGTTTTTGAAATTTCGAAAATTTTGTCTTTTTTGGAAAAACACCAAGAATATAGCCTTGGTAATTTCTATTTTCAAATTTTGGTATAGACCGGATTTTTTGCATTATAAATCCCGGACTCAGCCTGTAGATAGTATTTTTGCAGTTTTTGAAATTTCGAAAATGTTGACTTTTTTGGAAAAAACATCAAGAGTATAGCCTTGGAAAACTCAATTTTGAAATTTTGATTTGGAACGGATTTTTTGCATTACAAATCCCGGACACACCCTCAAGATAGTATTTTTGCAATTTTTGATATTTCGAAAAATTTGACATTTTTGGACAAGCAACATGACTATAGCCTTGGCAATCTCAATCATGAAATTTTGGATTTATACCGGATTTTTTGCATTAAAAATCCCGGACACACCCTCTAGATAGTATATTGACAGTTTTTGAAATTTCGGAAATTTTGACTTATTTTGTAAAATTTGAAATTTTGGATTTATACCGGATTTTTTGCATTATGACTCTCAGACACACCCTCTAAATAGCATTTTTGCAGTTTTTGAAATTTAAAAAAAATTGACATTTTTTGGAAAAACAAAAACTATAGCCTTGGAAAACTCAATTTTGAAATTTTGGCTTTAAACCGGTCTTTTGCATTATAAATCCCGGACAGAGCTTCTGGATTGAACTTTTGCAGTTTTTGATATTTCGAACATTTAGACATTTTTTGGGAAAACACCAAGAAAGTAGCCTTGGTAAACTCAATTTTGAAATTTTGGATTTAGAACGGATATTTTTAATTGTAAATTCCGGACAGATCTTCTAGATAGTAGTTTTTGCAGTTTTTGAAATTGCGAAAATTTTGACATTTTTTGGAAATACACCAAGAATATAGCCTTGGAAAATTCAATTTCCAAATTTTGGATTTAGACCGAATTTTTTGCATTGCATATCCCGGACTGAGCCTGTAGATAGTATTTTTGCAGTTTTTGAAATTTCGAAAATTTTGACATTTTTTTTGGAAAAATATCAAGACTATAGCCTTGGAAAACTCAATTTTGAAATTTCGGATTGAGAACGGATTTTTTACATTACAAATCCCGGACACACCCTCAAGATAGTATTTTTGCAGTTATTGAAATTTCGAAAATTTTGACATTGTTTTGGAAAAATATCTAGACTATAGCCTTGGAAAATTCAATTTTGAAATTTAGGATTTAGTTTGGATTTTTTGCATTACAAACCCCGAAAACATTCTCCAGATAGTATTTTTGCAGTTTTTGATATTTCGAAAAATTTGACATTTTTGGACAAGCAACAAGACAATAGCCTTGGCAATCTCAAATTCGAAATTTTGGATTTAGACCGGATTTTTTGCATTAAAAATCCCGGACACACCCTCTGGATAGTATTTTGGCAGGTTTTGAAACTTAGAAAAGTTTGACTTTTTTTTTGGAAAAACCCCAAGAATATAGCCTTGGAAAACTCAATTTTGAAATTTTGGATTTAGACAGGATTTCTAGCATTATAAATCCCGGACACACACTCTAGATAGTATTTTTCCAGTTTTTGAAATTTCGAAAATTTTGTCATTTTTTGAAAAAAATATTAAGACTTGGAAACTCAATCTTCAAATTTTATATTTACACCGGATATTTGAATTTTAAATCCCGGACACACCCTCTAAATAGTGTTTTTAGAGTTTTTGAAATTTCGAAAATTTTGACATTTTTTGGAATAACCTAAACCTTAGAAAAACTCAATTTTGAAATTTTGGATTTAGACTGGATTTTTTTACATTACGAATCACGGACACATCCTCAAGATAGTACTTCTGCAGTTTTTGAAATTTCGAGCATTTTAATATTTTTTGGATAGCTTAATTTTGAAATTTTGGATTTAGACCGGAATTTTTGCATTATAAACCCCGAAAACACCCTCTGGATTGAATTTTTGCAGTTTTTGATGTTTCTAAAAATTTGACATTTTTGAACAAGCAACAAGACTATAGTCTTGGCAAAATCATTTTTAAAATTTTGGATTTAGACAGGATTTTTTGCATTAAAAGTCCCGGGCACCCTCCAGATAGTATTTTTGTAGTTTTTGAAATTTCGAAAATTTTGACATTTTTTGGAAAAACATCAAGAGTATATATAGCCTTGGAAAACTCAATTTCGAAATCTTGGATTTAGATCGGATTTTTTGCTTTATAAATCCCAGACACACTCTGTAGATAGCATTTTTGCAGTTTCTGAAATTTCGAAAATTTTGACATTTATTGGAAAACTCAATTTTCAAAATTTGGATTCAGACAGGATTTTTTGCATTATAGATCCCGGACGGACCCTCTAGATAGTATTTTTGCAGTTTTTGAAGTGTCGAAAATTTTGACATTTTTTGGAACAACACCAAGACTATAGCCTTGGAAAACTCAATTTTGAAATTTTCGATGTAGACCGGATATTTTGCATTATAAATCCCGGGCAGGGCCTCTAGATAGTAATTTTGCAGTTTTTGTAATTTCGTAAATTTTGACATTTTTTGGAAAACAGCAATACTATAAGTTAGCTTTGGAAAACTCAATTTTCAAATTTTAGATTTAGACCGGGTTTCTTGCGTTATAAATCCCGGACAATCCCTCTGGATAGAATTTTTGCAGTTTTCTTTTTTATTATAATGTCATTTAAGCTTGCATTGCTCAATGTCAAAAATATAATTATATATATATATATATATATCCCATCGTGCTACCGATTAAGCCACCGAGCAATGTAGTACATTTCTCTTATAATAGTATATTCTCATTATTACTAGAAGTAATGGGATTTAAAACCAAAGGTCCGCATTCAAGTCCTGTCCCAGCATTTATTTTTCTTATCATTTCATTTTAGAATGCATTGTTCAATGTTAAAAATTCAGTTGTACATAAGTAAATAAATATATAAATAAATATATATATATATATATATATATATATGTATATATATATAAATATATATATAGTATATATATATATATATATATATATATATATATATATATGTGTGTGTGTGTGTGGTGTGTGTGTGTGTGTGTGTGTGTGTGTGTGTGTGTGTGTGTGTGTGTGTGTGTATATCCCATTATGCTATTGATTATGCCACTGAGCAGGTGTAGTACAAACATTCATTTCTCTTATAATAATATATTCTCATTATTACCAGACGTAGAGGTATATAAATCCACGGGTCTGGGTTCAAATCCGGTCGGAGCACTTATTTTTCTTATCATGTCATTTAAGCTTGCATTGCTCAATGTCAATAATCTAATTATACTATTATACATATATATATATATATAATATATATATATATATATATATATATATATATATATCCCAGTGTGTTACAGATTACGCCACCGAACAAGTCTATAACAAACATTTATTTATCTTAGAATAATATACTCTCATTATTACTAAATGTTAAGGGACATAAATCTAGAGGTCCGGGTTCAAGTCCCGTTCGAGCATTTATTTTTCTTATGTTATCAATTTACGCTTGCATTGCTCAAGGTCAAAATTTAATTACTATATATATATATATGCAAGTGCACTACATATTACGCCAACAATCAAATGTACTACAAACATAAAATTTTCTAATAATAAAATACACTCATTATTACTAGATATAGTTGGACGTAAATCCAGAGGTCCGGGTTCAAGTCCCGTCCGAAAATTTATTTTTCTTTTCATTTCATCTTGTGCCTGCATTGCTCAATGTCAAAAATTTAATTATAATATATATATATATATATATATATATATATATATATATATATATATATTCCAGTGCGCTACCGATTACGCCACAGAGCAAGTCTAGTACCGGTACCAACATTCATTTCTTTTATAGTAATATATTTTCATTTCTGGTAGATGCAGTGGGATATAAACTTAGAAGTCCGGATTCAAGTCCCGTCCGAGCATTTATTTTTCTTACCATGCCATTTTAAGCTTGCATTGCTCAATGTTAAACATTTATATCCCAGTGCACTACCGAATACGCAACCAAGCAAGTCTAGTACAAACATTTATTTCTCTTATAATAATATATTCCCATTATTACTTGATGAAGTGGGATATAAATGCTGAGGTCCGGGTTCAAGTCCCGTCGGAGCACTAATTTTTCGTATCGTGTCATTTTCAGCTTGCATTGCTGAGTGACAAAAATTAATTAAAATTTATATATATATATCTATTCTAGTGCGCTAACAATTACGCAACCAAGCAAGTCTGGTACAAACATTCATTTCTCTTATAATAATATATTTTCAATACTTCTAGATGCAGTGGGATATAAATTTAGCTTCAAGTCCCGTCCGAGCATTTATTTTTCTTATCATGTCGCTTTAAGCTTGCATTGCTCAATGTTAAAAATTTAATTATATATATCCATCCATAGTAATTCTGCCCGAAGGCAGGTCCTTCGCTTGCACTCATAGCATTTTCATTCTATGCTTGCAGCTTTACTAGGGAATTATGTAGGTGTGGTAGTTTCCCGTTGCTTTCCACACCGGTGAAGGATGACGATGATGATGATGATGATGATGACAATGATAAGGATGATCATGATGATGGCTGTATGATTTCGGGGACCGTTTGGGCCTTAAAGTTTTCCTGACATTTGCCTTACAGTTGAGGAAAAACTCCGATAAAAAACTCACCCAGAAAAACTACCCCGACCGGGGATCGAACCTGGGCCCGCTGCGTGACAAGGCAGCACGATACCTCGAGACCACAGCGGTGGACACACACACACACATATATATATATATATATACATATATATCCCAGTGAGCTACCGATTACGCCACCAAGCAAGTTTGTACAATCATTTATTTCTCTTATAATAATATTCTCTCATTATTACTAGATGTAGTGGGATATAAATCCAGAGGTCGGGGTTCAAGTCCCGTCCGAGCGTTTATTTTTCTCATCATGTAGTTTTATGCATGCATTGCTAAAAGCTATAAATTTAATTATAACATATAATATATATATATATATATATAATATTATTGCTTCGCAAGATTTTCCATTAAAATTATTAACTTCGTAACAATATACTACGAAATGGGTTATTTTAGCAAAGAAATAACAAATGTATTGACGTAATAACAACTTACGTTGCATAGCAACGCCACTGGGAGTGAAAATTGAAAAAGTCAGTTTTGATTTGAATTTAATAGAAGAGAAGATTTAGACAGGTTTTAATCGAGTTTGTAACAGTAATTTTTTGGAATGAAGAAAGCGCAGCTCTTCCTTTATCAGGTAAATACTAAATACAATTAGAAATTCCATATTTATCACGGTTTAAAATGTTTGAAAAGATATTACATATAAGACATTTAAATATAAATTTCATATGTTTCTGTCTTTATTAATTTTTTAGATATGATTATATGTTAATCTTAATTACTATCGCTATTTTCATATAAAATGAATATAATTCCTCCTTCAATTATATATATATATATATATATATATATATATATGTGTGTGTGTGACATGATAAGAAAAAATAATAATGCTCGGACGGAACTTGAACCCGAACCTGTGGATTTATCCCAGTACACTATCGGTTACACCACCGATAATGTGTAGTACCAACATTCATTTCTATTGTAATAATATATTCTTATTATTACTGCAAGTACTGGGATATAAATCTTGTGGTCCGGGTTCAAGTCCCGTACGTACATTTTCTTTTCTTATCATGTCAATTCAATATTGAATTGCACAATGCCAAAAATAATTAAAATTATATATATATATATATATATATATATATATATATATCCCAGTGCCCTTCCAATTACGCCACCATGCAATTAAAGTACAAACATTCATTTCTATTATAAAAATATATTATCATTATTACTAGATGTAGTGGGATATAAATCCAGAGGCCCTGGTGCAACTCCCGTCCGAGCATTTACTTTTCTTGTCATGTCAATTCAAGATTGAAATGCTCAATTTCAAAAATTTAATTATAACTATATATACATATATATATAGATATATGTATTAAATGTTGAACATTGAACAATGCAATGGTCCGTGTTCAAGTCCCGTCCGAGCCTTAATTTTCTTATCAAGTCATTTTATCTTGCATTGATCAATGTCAAAAATTTGATATATATATATATATATATATATATATACCGAATACGCCACAGAGCAAGTCTAGTACAAACATTTATTTCTTTTATAATAATATATTCTCATTATTGCTGGAAGTAATGGGATTTAAATCCAGAGGTCCACGTTCAAGTCCTGTCCGAGCATTTATTTTTCTTATCATTTCATTTAACATTGCATTGTTCAATGTCAAAAATTTAGTTATAATAATAATATTAATAGATAAAAATTACGTGACAACTTGTTTGTTCGCGATGGAATCCTAAACTACTGGACCGATTTTAATAAAATTTTGCACACTGTGTGCTGTTTGATCCGACTTGAGACCTACGGTTGTTTATAACAAAATTTATAGTTGCATTATATTTATTGCACATTATTTGTTTATTATTTAACATAGAGTTATAATTATCTGTGAGTTCCATACGATTTTAACAGATGACGTTGTAATGTAATTGGTTTATTATTTAACAAAGAGAGATCCAGGTGGCTGCGCTTTTTGTTGCAACCGCGAATTTCAATTGAATTACAAATATTGATTATTTCATAATTTAAGTGTGTTCAGTGTTTATTTTATTTTTAAATATACTCACTTACTCACTGGCATTATCGAACCCGTAGGTTCATGACCGCGCGGACATAAGCTCTCCATACATCCCTATCCTGAGCTAATGCTTTCCAATCATTCCCTGTATAATCTACCTCCCTCAAATCATAGTTAATGTTGTTCTCCCACGTCATTCTTGGTCTACCAACTGGGCGTTTTCCTTCTGGCTTTCCTACAAGAAGTTTCCATGCACGTCTTTCATTCCCCATACGCGCAACATGTCCTGCCCATCGCAGTCTACGAGACTTAACTGTTCTTATTATATTTGGCTTCCTATAAAGACCATGTAGTTCATTGTTATGTAGTCTTCTCCATTCACCTGTCTGTTCATCTCTCTTTGGTCCAAAAATGTTCCTAAGAACTTTATTCTCAAATACTCGTAATCAACTTTCCTCCCTTAAAGTAAGAGTCCATGTTTCGCACCCATATAATATAACTGGTAGAATAATAGTTTTATATATTTTCAGCTTAACGTTTTTTGAAAGGAGTTTGGGACATCAAACGTCTCTGTAATGCATAATAGCATGCATTTCCAGAATTGAGCCTATGTTTAATTTCTTTGTGCATCTCATTCCTATTTGTGATTATTGTTCCTAGGTATTTGAATTCAGCCACTTCCTCAAAATTTCCCTCATTTGTCATTAGCTGTCCATTTCCATTATATACTGAATTTCTACGTTTGACCATATATTTAGTTTTACTGATATTCACTTCCAGTCCCAATTTCTTATTTTTCTTATATATGTATTATACTCTCCAGTGTTTGAATTGTATTCGCCTGGTAGTGTAATGGATATCACGCTGAGGTACAGACTCAGAGATCCGGGTTCGAATCCCGTCCAGGCATTTATTTTTCTTATCATTCCATATATATATATATATATATATATATATATATATATATAAGTGCATCGCAGTGTGCTACCGATTATGCCAGCGAGCAGGTGTAGTACAAACATTAATTTCTCTTATAATAATATATTCTCATTACTACCTGATGTAGTGGGATATAAGTCCAGGGGTCCGGGTTCAATTCCGGTCGGAGCACTTATTTTTCTTATCGTGAAATTTAAGCTTGCATTGCTTAATGTCAAAAATATAATTAAATTCATATATATATATATATATATATTATATATATATATATATATATATTTATTTATTTATCCCAGTGTGCTACAGATTACGCCACCGAACAAGTCTATTACAAACATTTATTTATCTTATAATAATGTACTCTCATTATTACTAAATAATAATAATGAGAATGTTCACACATTGTGTATTGTTTTGTATTTTTATTTGTCCCGTGCATATTCACTTATGGTTTTCTTTCTGTTTTTACACACTGTGATGTGGTATCGGTCACATGTTTCCTTGCACATCTCGCATACACATGTGTCTTCTGGTACGTGATATGTCTTCTTGGTACATATTCTGTGGTGGAAACCGTGTACCGCCATTCTGGTCACCAGGTGTCGCAGCTCGTAGTTCGCCGACATCCAATTGTTGTTTGCCATCGCCTCTGTGGAGTAGAATTCGTCCCAGATCTCGTCTTGTTTTCTCCTTCTGTTGTGTAGTACCTTTGCTGCTGCCTCTGTTGTGTGGTAACAAGAATTTCAGCATCAGGTCTTGAAGCAGGAATGTTTCTCGAGCCATCACATATGTCAGCCTGGATGGGATATATTTTGATAACCCCATCACTCTCTTTAGGTATCTGGCTTTCAGATTTTCCAGGCTCTCCAGCTGTCTCTCCGTTAGCCGTTCCCATATTATTTCCAGTCCGTACGTTGCCGCCGGTAGTATCTTGGCCTCGAATAGTCTCATTGCTGTTTCGAGTGAAAGGGCTTGTATGTTCTTTATATCGTTTATGGCCCTCACTGCTTCTATCAGTCTCCTTTTTATGTGTAATGTGAATGATTTCCCATTTGTTTGGATCGTGATCCCTAGATATTTATATGTGTTGACTTTCCTCAGTGGTTTTCCTTTGTAGTAGATTTCCGTGTTTGCCTCTAGTTTACCTCCTTTCCGGAATACGACGTATTCTGTCTTATCTTCATTTATAATGAGTTCGTTTTCTTCCGCCCACATTTGGAGTGCATCCATCGCTTTCTGTAGCTCTATCCTATTGCTTGAGGCGATCGCCATATCATCTGCATACATGTATACTGTTACCTGCTGTGTTTCTTTGTTTACTGCCTCTATGACATCATGTGTGAGTACATTAAAGAGTATCGGGCTGAGGGGATCGCCCTGTAGTACCCCGTTTGTTTGTGTTATCCAATTTGATCTGGTTATCCCATCTTGTATTTGTACTCGGTTTTCTGCCAGTATATTGTTTATGATTGTAGTCATCCAGGGGTCTCCTATGATCCTTTCCAGTTTACTTATTAGCTTTATCCTGTTCACCATGTCAAAGGCTTTGGAGTAATCGACGAACACGACGTGCAGTTTTCCCCTTTCCTTCTTTAGCTCATCCTCAATAGTTGACAGTAGGCATTCTGCAGCTGATAGTGTCGATCTCCCTCGTCGAAACCCGAATTGCTCATCTGGTAAACACGTTTCTATTTTTGTGTTTATTCTCATTGCTATTAAACGTGTGAATATCTTTAACACTGTATGTTCGAGTGCTATTCCTCTATATGCCTCTGTGCTACTCGGGTCTCCTTTTCCTTTATACATCATTTTTATTACGGACTGTCGCCAGTCATTTGGGATCTGTCCTGTTTCCAAACATTTATTTAGGAGTAGTGACCATATATCTGCCAGCAACATGAACGATTCTTTTATATGTTCTTTGCATATGCCATCAGGTCCTGGCGCTTTTTTTGTTTTGAGAGACTTTACTGTCCTTTCTATTTCACCCTTCGTGAAGTAGGGACATTCTTTTCCCCTCTCTTTTCCTGTTGCCCATTGAGGTCTTGTTTCTTTTTGTGCCATCACTTTTCCTACGTGATCTTCCCATACTTCCATCGGGATGTCCGCTGGGAATCTTGGTCTCCTTGTCTTAAGTGCTCTATATGGGTTTGCCTCTGCCTCTTCTGCCATTTTTATTGCTTCTCTATCCATGTGCTCCGTTTTTTTGATTTTCAGGAGTGTTTTGTATTTTTTTCTTTCCGTTTGGTATTCCTCCAAGCCTTCTTTGTAGTTTGATCTTTTTACTTTCCCTAGTGCAGTAAGCGTTATTTTCCGCTGCTCATAGCATTCTTTATCGAACCAGCTTCTTGCTTTCCTGGGTTGTATTGGTACGATTGCGTTTTTCATCATTGCCGTTATTTCCCAGGTTGCCTCTTCTATTTTTCCTTCTTGGATTAGTTCTGTTATTATTTTCTCCTTTTGCCTTCCGTCAGTTTTCAATCTTGCTTATGTCCAGCTTCCTGCTTATCTGCGTTCGTTCTTCTGCTTGTTTAATTTCTTTCACTTTCATTAATGCGTCCATAGGTATGTGCTTTTTTTATTATAGCTCCATCACTTTTCCATAGTTGATTTTGATGCATTGCTGTTAATCCTCTTGTGAATAATAGATCTATGGCGCTCGTTCCGTTGTGACATATATATGTTGGTGTTTTGTCATTTATTAGATGGAGTCCCTCTCCTGCTATAAATTGTAGCACTTCCTTCGTTTTCTTTGTTTGCTTGTCTACAGGGCAGTTGAAGTCTCCGCCTAGTAATATTTTCCCGTGTGCTGGTATTCTATTGAGTGCCTCGGACAGGCTGTCTATGATGTCCACTTCTGTGCACTGTGGTCGATAGTAGGCTGCTATTATGTAGCATGCTTCTGTCCGTATTATAATTCTGTTTTTCTCTTTTGATATTACATGAAACGGGGACAGCTTTGGTTTTATTAGGCAGGTTACCCCTCCCATCGGCCTCCCTCTTTCTCCTTGTTCGGCAGTGGCGTGTACATTGTAAAATCCTTGTATGTTTATTGTTGTTTCATCCCTTAGAAATGTTTCCGTGAGTATACATATATCGAAATCTCCAAATATGTCCTCCCGTATGTTCTTCACTGTTGATGTTAGTCCTTCCACGTTCCAGTTTAGGACCCTCATGTGGTTAGGTGGATCCTTTGTTTCACTGTGACTTGTAGTATTTAGTTTAGTCGCTTTGTTCAAGCGATATTCCTTCTGTTTGATGGTATCTCCGAAAGAACGTGAATCTTCTGACTCGTACTCCTCTCGGCCAGAATATTGGCTCTTCTGCCTTTTCTAGCCATTCAAAGGGGATTCCTACTTTGAATGCCTTTTTGTTTCCCCTTGAGTTCAGGCCTTACTAAATGTAGTGGGATATAAATCCAGAGGTCCTGGTTCAAGTCCCGTTCCAGCATTTATGCTTTTTATGTCATTTTAAGCTTGCATTGCTCAATGACAAAACTTAATTACAATATTACACCACCGAGAAAATGTACTACAAACATAAAATTCTCTAGTAATAAAATATTCTCATTATTACTAGATATAGTGGAATGTAAATCCAGACGTCCGCGTTCAGTCTCGTCCGAATATTTATTTTTCTTATCATTTCATCTTATGCCTGCATTGCTCAATGCCAAAAATTTAATTATAATATATATATATATATATATATATATATGTATATGTAGTATTGTTACAAAGCATTTTATTATATGGGTCTGAAACCTAGACAGTAAGTAGAAAACAAGCCAACGAGCTGTTAACAGTAGAATGGATTTTTGGAGGCGACAGACAATAATTTCTAGAAGGGATAATGTCAGAAACAGTACAATAAGGGAATCCCAGTGCGCTACTGATTACGCCACAGAGCAAATCTAGTACAAACATTAATTTCTCTTATAATAGTATATTTTCGTTATTACTAGATGTAGTGGGATATAAATTCTGAGGTCCAGGTTCAAGTCTCGTCCGAGCACTTATTTTATCTTATCATGTCATTTTAAGCTAGCATTGCTCAATGGCAAAAATTAATTAATATCTGCATATATATATCCCTGTGCGCTACAGATTACGCTACCGAACAAGGCCAGTACAAACATTTATGTCTCATATTACAATATATTCTTATTATTACTAGATGTAGTGGGATATAAATCCAAACGTCCGGGTTCAAGTCCCGTCCGAGCATTTATTTTTCACATCATGTCATTTTATGCATGCTTAGCTAAAAGCTAAAAATTTAATTATAATATATATGTATGTATACAATAATACCGCTTCGCAAGATTTTCCAAAAAAAATTATTAACTTCGTAACAATATACTACGAAATGTGTTTTTTTTAGCAAAAAAAATACAAATATAATGACGTAATAACAACTTACGTTGCGGAGCAACGCCACTGTATGTGAAAATTAAAAAGTCAGTTTTGATTTGAATTTAATAGAATACAAGGCTTAGACAGGTTTAAATCTAGTTTGTAACAGTATGTTTTTGGAATGAAGAAATCGTAGTTCTACCTTTATCAGGTGAATACTAAATACAGTTAGAAATTCCACATTTATCACGGGTTAAAATGTTTGAAAATGTATTACGATTTGTACTGTTCACATTTCAAAGCTAACATTTAACACATTTTAATATAACATTTTAAATGTTTCTGTCTTTATTAATTTTTTAGATATGATTATATGTTAATCTTAATTACTATCGCTATATTAAAATAAAAATGAATATAATTCCTCCTTCAATTTTATATATATATATATATATATATATATATATATATATATTGTGTGTGTGTGTGTGTGTGTGTGTGTGACATGATAAGAACAATTAATAATGTTCGGGCGGGACTTGAACACAAACCTGTGGATTTATCCCAGTGTTCTATCGATTACGCCACCGATAAAGTATAAAACAAACATTCATTTCTATTATAATGATATATAGTACGTGCATTTACTTTTCTTATCATGTCAATTCAAGATTGAATTGCTCAATGTCAAAATTAATTATATATATATATATATATATCCCAGTGCCCTTCCAAATTATGCCATCATTCAAGTCAAGTAAAAATATTCGTTTCTCTTATAATAATATATTCCCATTATTACTAGATGTAGTGGGATATAAATCCAGAGGCCCTGGAGCAAGTCCCGTCCGAGGATTTTCTTTTGTTGCCATGTCAATTCAAGCTTGAATTGCTCATTTTCAAAAATGTATTTATAATTATATACATATATATATATATTAAATGTATACCATTGAACAATGCAATGGTCCGGGTTCAAGTCCCGCACGAGCTTTAATTTTCTAATCAAGTCATTTTATGCTTGCATTGCTCAATGTAAAAAAATTGATTATATATATATATATATATATATATATATATATATATCCCATTGCGCCACCGATTATGCCACGGAGCAGGTGTAGTACAAACATTCATTTTTCTTATAATAATATATTCTCATTTTTACCAGATGTAGTGGGATATAAATCCAGTGGTCCGGGTTCAATTCCGGTCGGAGCACCTATTTTTCTTACCATGTCATTTAAGCTGGCATTGCTCAATGACAAAAATATAATTATATACATATATATATAAATATATATCATCATCATCATCATCATGAACAAATTCGTTTTAGGCCATGTGGCCTGTACGGTAAACCTAGCGAAGATGGTCTTGATCTTTCCACCGATGTTTTGGTCTTCCTTGGTCCCTATTTCCAGTTGGGGTATATTGGAATGCCAATTTTGGAAGTCTATTTATATATATATATATATATATATATATAAAGTTAAAGTAAAGCATTCCCACTACAGGCCTCAGGAGGCCCTTGGGGTAGTAGAAGTTTACGGCTCCCACTTTTTCTGGACAATCGGCACTTGATTTCAGCCAGCCGAGTTGTTAGCCCTGTGTGACGGCCGCTTTTACCCCCAGAACAAGCGTCTGGTACTCATTTCCGCTCTGAGGCTGACCCCAGGGCCATAGTGCCGCCACAAGATTTGGGTCAGTTAAAAATCCTTACCCCACCGGGACTTGAACCCTCGATCTTCCAGCTTGTCGCGCAGTGCCTTAACCACATCGCTACGGCGTGCCCCAGATATATATATATATATATATATATCAGTCTGCTACAGATTACGCCCCCCAACAAGTATATTACAAACATTTATTTATCTTATAATAATATATTCTCATTATTACTAAATGCAGTGGGATATAAATCCAGAGGTCCTGGTTCAAGTCCCATTCGAGCACTTATTTTCCTACTGATGACATTTTAAGCTTGCTTTCCTCAAAGGCAAAATTTAATTACAATATATATATATATATATATATATAGATATATATCCGAGACCGGTACCTATTACGCCACTGAGGAAATGTCCTACAAACATAAAATTCTCTAATAATAAAATATATTCATTATTAGTAGATATAATAGGATGCAATTCCAGAGTTCCGGGTTCATGTCCCTTCCGAACATTTATTTATCTTATAATTTCATCTTATGCCTGAATAGCTCATTGTCAAAAATTTAATTACAATATATATATATATATATATATATATATATATATATATATATATCCCAGTGCGCAATCGATTACGCCACAGAGCAAATCTAGTACAAACATTTATTTCTCTTATAATAATATATTTTCAATACCTTTAGTTGCACTGGGATACACATTTAGAAGTCCGGGTTCAAGTCTCGTCCGAGCATTTATTTTTCTTATCATGTCATGTTAAGATTGCATTGCACAATGTTAAAAATTTAATTATATATATACATATATACATATATCCCAGTGCGCTACCGATTACGCCACCAAGCAAGTTTGTACAAACATTTATATCTCTTATAATAATATATTCTCATTATTACTAGATCTAGTGGGATATACATGCAGTATATATATATATATATATATATATATATATATATATATATGGTACGATAAGAATAATAAATGCCTGGACGGGATTCGAATCCCGTCCAGGCATTTGTTTTTCTTATCATACCATATTTAGCTTGCATTGCTCAATGTTAAATATTTAATTATAACATATATATATATGTCCCTGTGCGATACCGATTACGCCACTTAGCAAGACTAGTACAAACATTTATTTCTCGTATTATAATATATTCTTATTATTACTAGATGTAGTGGGGTATAAATCCAGAGGTCCGGGTTCAAGTCCCGTCCTAGCATTTATTTTTCTCATCATGTCATTTTATGCATGCATTGCTGAAAGCTAAAAATTTAATTACAATATATATATATATATATATATATATATATATATATATGTGTACATTACAGCTTCGCAAGGTTTCCAAAAAATGTTTAACTTCGTAACAATATGCTACGAAACGGGGTTTTTAGCAAAAACATAAGAAATATAATGACGTAATAACAACTGACGTTGCGGAGAAACGCCACTGTTTGTGAAAATTGAAAAAGTCAGTTTTGATTTGAATTTAATAGAATACAAGGCTTAGACAGGTTTAAATCTAATTTGTAACAGTAATTTTTTGGAATGAAGAAAGCGCAGCTCTTCCTTTATCAGGTGAATACTAAATAGAATTAGAAATTCCATGTTTATCACGGATTAAAATCTTTGAAATTAATATTACGTTTTGCGCTGTTTACATTTTAAAGCTAGCATATAAGACATTTAAATATAAAATTTCAAATGTTTCTGTCTTTATTAATTTTTTTAGAAATGATTATATGTTAATCTTAATTACTATCGCTATTTTCATATAAAAATGAATATAATTCCTCCTTCAATTTTATGTATATATTCATCCATAGTAATTCTGCCCGGAGGCAGGTCCTTCACTGCAGTCATAGCATTTTCAAGCTATGCTTGCAGCGTTACTAGGGAATTGTAGGTGTGGTAGCTTCCCGTTCCATTCCACACTGGTGAGGGATGATGATGATAATGATATGGATGATGATGATGGCCACTAGATTTCGGGGACCGTTTGGGCCTTAAAGTTTTCCTGACATTTGTCTTAGAGGTGATGGAAAACCCCGATAAAAACATCACACACAAAAACTGCCCCGACTTGGGATCGAACACGGGCCCGCTGCGTGACAAGGCAGCACGCTACCTCGAGACCAAAGCGGTGGACTATATATATATCATTTTTTTTAAATTTTGTTTTCAAACCGGATTATTTGCATTATAATAAACCTGTACACACCCTCCAAATAGAATTTTTGCATTTTTTGAAATTTCGAAAATTTTGACATTTTTTTGGAAAAACATCAAGACTATAACCTTGGTAAAGTCAATGTTGAAATTTTGGATTTATACCGGATTTTTTGCATTGTGAATCCCAGACAGAGCCTCTAGATAGTAGTTTTTGTAGTTTTTGAAATTTCAAAAAATTTGACATTTTTTGGAAAAAACATCAAGACTACAGCCTTAAAAAACACAATTTTGAAATTTTAGTTTTAGACCGGATTTTTTGCATTATAAACCCCGAAAACACCCTCTAGATAGTATTTTTGCAGTTTTCGATATTTCGAAAAATTTGACATTTTTGGAAAGGAACTAGACTATAGCCTTGGCAAACTCATTTTCGATTTAGACAGAACTATTTGCATTATAAATCCCGGACAAACCCTCTAGATAGTATTTTTGCAGTTTTTGAAATTTCGAAAATTTTGACATTTTTTGGAAAAATATCAAGACTATAGCCTTGGAAAATCATTTTCGAATTTTTTTATTTAGACCGGATTTTTTACAATATAAATCCCAGATAGTACATTTGCAGCTTTTGAAATTTCGAAAATTTTGACATTTTTTGGAAAAAACACCGAGACTAGAGCCTAGGAAAACTTAATTATCAAAATTTGGATTTAGAAAGGTATTTTTGCATTATAAATCCCTGACAGGCTCCCTAGATAGTATTTTTGTAGTTTTTGAAAGTTCGAAAATATTGACATTTTTTGGAAAACTCAATTTTCAAATTTTGTAATTAGACCGGATTTTTTGCATTGTGGTTCCCGGAATGAGCCTCTAGATAGTACTTTTGCAGAGTTTTGAAATGTCGTAAATTTTGACATTTTATGGAAAACAGCAATACTACAGTCTTGGAAAACTCAATTTTGAAATTTTGCATTTAGACAGGATTTTTTGCATTATAAATCTCGGACACAGTTTTTCAAATTTAGAAAATTTTGACATTTTTTGGAAAAACATCAACATTATAACCTTAAGAAGCTCAATTTCGAAATTTTGTATTTAGAACGGATTTTTTGCATTATAAATCTCAGACACACCCTCTGGATAGTATTTTTGCAGTTTTTGAAATGTCGAAAATTTTTACATTTTTTGGAAAAACACCAAGAAAACGCCTTGAAAACTCAATTTTCAAATTTTGGATTTAGACCGGATTTTTTGCATTATAAATCCCGGAAAGAGCTTCTAGATTGTATTTTTGCAGCTTTTGAAATTTCGAACATTTTGACATATTTGATAAAGGCCAATTTTAAAATTTTGGATTTAGACCGGATTTTTTGCATTGTAAATCCCGGACAGACCTTCTAGATAGTAGTTTTTGCATTTTTAATATCGAAAATTTTGACACCTTTAGGAAAAACATCAAGACTATAGCCATGGAAAAATCAATACTGAATTTTTGGATTTAGTCCGGAATTTTTGCATTATAAATCCCGCACAGAGCCTCTAGATAGTATTTCTACAGTTTTTGAAATTTCATACACTTTGAATTTTTTTGGAAAAACATCAAGACTATAGCCTTGGAAAACTCAATTTTGAAATTATTGGATTTAGACCGGATTTTTTGCATTACAATCCCTCCAGATAGTATTTTTGATGTTTTTGAAATTTCGAAAATTTTGACATTTTTTGGAAAACATCAACACTACACCCTTGGAAAAACTCAATTTACCAATTTTGGATTTAGGCCGGATTTTTTTCATTTTAAACCCTAAAAGCACACTCAAGATAGTATTTTTGCAGTTCTTGATATTTCGAAAAAATTAACATTTTTGGAAATGCTACAAGACTGTAGCCTTGGCAAAGTCAATTTTGAAATTTTGGATTTGGACCGCTTTTTTTGCACTAAAAATCCCGGACACACACTCTAGATAGTATTTTTGAAGTTTTTGAAATTTCGAAAATTTTGACATTTTTTTGGAAAAAGATCAAGTCTATAGCCTCGTAAAACTCAATTTCGAAACTTTCGATTTAGACCGGATTTTTTGCATTATAAATCCCGGACACACCCTCTAAGTGTTATGTTTGCAGTTTTTGAAATTTTGATAGTTTTTATATTTTTTGGAAAAACGCCTTGGAAAACTCAATTTTCAAATATTGGATTTAGAACGGATTTTTTGCATGGTTAACCCCGGAAACACTGTGTAGATAGCATTTTTTAGTTTTTCAAATTACAAAAATTTTGACATTTTTTGGAAAACACTATTTTGAAATTTTGGATTTCGACCGGTTTGTTTGCATTACAATTCCCGGACACACACTCCAAATATTATGTTTGCAGTTTTTGAAATTTCGAAAATTTTGAAGTTTTTTGGAAAAACACCAGATTATAGCCTTGGAAAACTCAATTTTGATATTTTAGTTTTAGAACGGATTTTTGCATTATAAACCCCGAAAACACCTTCTAGATAGTATTTTTTTGTTTTTGATATTTCGAAAAATTTGACTTTTTGGAAAACAACAAGACAACAGCCTTGTCAAACTTAATTTTGAAATTCAGGATTTAGACAGGATTATTTGCATTATAAATCCCGGACACACCCTGTAGATAGTATTTTTGCAGTTTTTGAAATTTCGAAAATTTTGACTTTTTTTGGAAAACATCAACACTATAGCCTTGGAAAACTCAATTTCGAAATTTTTTATTGAGACCGGAATTTTTACAATATAAATCCCAGACACACTCTCTAGATAGAAATTTTGCACTTTTTTAAATTTCGAAAATTTTGACATTTTTTGGAAAAACACCAAGACTATAGCCTTGGAAAACTTAATTTTGAAATTTTGGATTTAGAGAGGAATTTTTGCATTACAAATCCCGGACACACTCTCTAAGGTAGTATTTTTCAAGTTTGAAATTCAGAAATTTTTTACATTTTTTGGTAAACTCAATATTCAAACTTTGTATTTAGACCGGATTTCTTGCATTATAGATCCCGGACAGAGCCTCTAGATAGTATTTTTGCAGTTTTTGAAATTTCGAATATTTTGACAATATTTGGAAAAACACCAAGAAACTCAATTTTGAAATTTTTCATTTAGACAAAATTTCTTGCATTATAAATCCCGGACACACCCTCTAGATTGTATTTTTAGCAGTTTTTCAAATTTCGACATTTTTTGGAAAACATCAACATTATAGCCTTGTGAAGCTCAATTTTAAATTTTGTATTTGGCGCGGATTTTTTGCGTTACAAATCCGAGACACACCCTCTGGATAGTATTTTTGCATTTTTTTTTTTAATTTTGACATTTTTTGGAATAACATCAAGAATATAGCCTTTGAAAAATCTAATTTCAAATTTTCGATTTAGACCGGATTTTTTTGCATTATCCCTGACAGAGGCAGTTAATAGTATTTTTGAAGTTTTTTGAAATTTCGGAAATGACATTTTTAGGAAATACTCGAAGATTATAGTCTAGGAAAACTCAACTTTGAAATTTTGTTTTCAGACCGGATTTTTTGCATTATAAATCACAGACACAACCTCTAGATAGTATTTTTGCAGTTTTTGAAATTACGAAAATTATGACATTTTTTGGAAAACAGCAATACTATAGCCTTGGAAAACTCAAATTTCAAATTTTAGAATTAGACCGGATATGTTGCATAATAAATCCCAGACACACCCTCTAGATAGAATATTTGCAGTTTTTGAAATTTCGAAAATTTTGACTTTTTTTTTGAAAACTCAATTTTGAAATTCTGGATTTAGACCGGATTTTTTCCATTATAACTTCCAGACACACCCTCCAGATAGTATTTTTACAGTTTTTGAAATTTCCAATATTTTGACATTTTTTGGAAAAACACCATGATTGTATGTAGCCTTGGAAAACTCAATTTTGAAATTTTCGTTGTAGACCGGATATCTTGCATTATAAATCCCGGACGGAGCCTCTAGGTAGTATTTTTGAAGTTTTTGAAATGTCGAAAATTTTGACATTTTTTGGAAAAACACCAAGACTATAGCCTTGGAAAACTCAATTTTGAAATTTTCGATGTGGACCGGATATTTTGCATTATAAATCCCGGGCAGGGCCTCTAGATAGTAATTTTGCAGTTTTTGTAATTTCGTAAATTTTGACACTTTTGGAAAAGAGCAATACTATAAGTTAGCTTTGGAAAACTCAATTTTCTAATTTTAGATTTAGACCGGGTTTCTTGCGTTATAAATCCCGGACAAACCCTCTGAATAGAATTTTTGCAGTTTTATTTTTCTTATCATGTCATTTAAGCTTGCATTGCTCAATGTCAAAAATATTATATATATATATATATATATATATATATATATATATATATATATATCCCATCGTGCTACCGATTAAGCCACCGAGCAAGTGTAGTAACATTTCTCTTATAATAATATACACTCACTATTACTAGATGTAGTGGGATTTAAAACCAGAGGTCCGCATCCAAGTCCTGTCCCATTATTTATTTTTCTTATCATGTCATTTTAGAATGCATTGTTCAAAGTTAAAAATTCAGTTATAAATAAATAAATAAATAAATATACAATTAAATAAATAAATATATATATATATATGTGTGTGTGTATCCCATTATGCTATCGATTATGCCACCGAGCAGGTGTATACGAACATTCATTTCTCTTATAATAATATATTCTCATTATTACCAGACGTAGTGGGATATAAATCCACGGGTCCGGGTTCAAATCCGGTCGGAGCACTTATTTTTCTTATCATCACATTTAAGCTTGCATTGCTCAATGTCAAAAATATAATTATACTATTAGGCCTATATATATATCCCAGTGTGTTACAGATTACGCCACCGAACAAGTATATAACAAACATTTATTTATCTTATAATAATATACTCCCATTATTACTAAATGTAGTGGGATATAAATCCAGAGGTCCGGGTTCAAGTCCCGTTCGAGCATTTATTTTTCTTATGTTATCAATTTAAGCTTGCATTGCTCAAGGTCAAAATTTAAATACTCTATATATATATGCAAGTGCGCTACATATTACGCCACCAACCAAATGTACTACAGACATAAAATTTTATAATAATATAATATACTCATTATTACTAGATATAGTTGGATGTAAATCCAGAGGTCCGGGTTCAAATCCCGTCCGAAAATTTATTTTTCTTTTCATTTCATCTTATGCCTGCATTGCTCAATGTCATAAATTTAATTATAATATATATATTCCAGTGCGCTACCGATTACGCCACAGAGCAAGTCTAGTACCAACATTCATTTCTTTTATAGTAATATATTTTAATTACTGGTAGATGCAGTGGGATACAAACTTAGAAGTCCAGATTCAAGTCCCGTCCGAGCATTTATTTTTCTTATCATGAAATTTTAAGATTGCATTGCTCAATGTTAAACATTTATATCCCAGTGCACTACCGAATACGCAACTAAGCAAGTCTAGTACAAACATTTATTTCTCTTATAATAATACGTTCTCATTATTACTTGATGAAGTGGGATATAAATGCTGAGGTCCAGGTTCAAGTCCCGTCGGAGCACTAATTTTTCGTATCATGCCATTTTAAGCTTGCGTTGCTGAGTGACAAAAATTAATTAAAATCTATATATATATATATATATATATATATATATATCCCAGTGCGCTAACAATTACGCAACCGAGCACGTCTAGTACAAAAATTCATTTCTCTTATAATAATATATTTTCAATACTTTTAGATGCAGTGGGATATAAATTTAGAAGTCCAGCTTCAATTCCCGTCCGAGCATTTATTTTTCTTATCATGTCGCTTTAAGCTTGCATTGCTCAATGTTAAAAATGTAATTATATATATATATATATATATATATATATCCCAGTGGGCTACCGATTACGCCACCAAGCAAGTTTGTACAATCATTTATTTCTCATATAATAATATACTCTCATTATTACTAGATGTAGTGGGATATAAATCCAGAGGCCATGGTGCAACTCCCGTCCGAGCATTTACTTTTCTTGTCATGTCAATTCAAGATTGAAATGCGTTTATTTTTCTCATCATGTAATTTTATGCATGCGTTGCTAATAGCTAAAAATTTAATTATAACATATATATATATATATATATATATATATATATGTATATAATATCATTGCTTCGCAAGATTTTCCAAAAAAATTATTAACTTTGTAACAATATACTACGAAATGGGTTTTTTAGCAAATAAAATAACAAATGTATTGACGTAATAACAACTTACGTTGCATAGCAACACCACTTTGAGTGAAAATTGAAAAAGTCAGCTTTGATTTGAATTTAATAGAATAGAAGATTTAGACAGGATTTAATCGAGTTTGTAACAGTAATTTCTTGGAATGAAGAAAGCGCAGCTCTTCCTTTATCAGGTAAATACTAAATACAATTAGAAATTCCATATTTATCACGGTTTAAAATGTTTGAAAAGATATTACATATAAGACATTTAAATATAAATTTTCAAATGTTTCTGTCTTTATGAATTTTTTAGATATGATTATATGTTAATCTTAATTACTATCGCTATTTTCTTATAAAATGAATATAATTCCTCCTTCAATTTTATATATATATATATATATATACATATATATGTGTGTGTGTGACATGATAAAAAAATAATAATGCTCGGACGGAATTTGAACCCGAACCTGTGGATTTATCCCAGTACACTATCGGTTACACAACCGATAATGTGTAGTACCAACATTCATTTCTATTGTAATAATATATTCTTATTATTACTGCTTGTACTGGGATATAAATCTTGTGGTCCGGGTTCAAGTCCCGTACGTACATTTTCTTTTCTTATCATGTCAATTCAATATTGAATTGCACAATGTCAAAAATAATTAAAATTATATATATATATATATATATATATCCCAGTGCCTTTCCAATTACGCCACCATGCAATTAAAGTACAAACATTCATTTCTATTATAAAAATATATTATCATTATTACTAGATGTAGTTAGATATAAATCCAGAGGCCCTGGTGCAACGCTCGTCCGAGCATTTACTTTTCTTGTCATGTCAATTCAAGATTGAAATTCTCAATTTCAAAAATTTAATTATAACTATATATATATATATATATATATATATATATATAGATATATGTATTAAATGTTTAACATTGAACAATGCAATGTTCCGTGTTCAAGTCCCGTCCGAGCCTTAATTTTCTTATCAAGTCATATTATCTTGCATTGATCAATGTCAAAAATTTGATATATATATATATATATATATATACACCGAATACGCCACAGAGCAAGTCTAGTACAAACATTTATTTCTCTTATAATAATATATTCTCATTATTGCTAGAAGTAATGGGATTTAAATCCAGAGGTCCACGTTCAAGTCCCGTCCGAGCATTTATTTTTCTTATCATGTCATTTAACATTGCATTGTTCAATGTCAAAAATTTAGTTATAATAATAATCTTAATAGATAAAAATTACGTGACACCTTGTTTGTTCGCGATGGAATCCTAAACTGCTGGACCGATTTTAATAAAATTTTGCACACTGTGTGCTGTTTGATCCGATTTGAGACCTACGGTTGTTTATAACAAAATTTATAGTTGCATTATATTTATAGCACATTATTTGTTTATTATTTAACATAGAGTTATAATTATCTGTGAGTTCCATACGATTTTAACAGATGACGTTGTAATGTAATTGGATTATTATTTAACAAAGAGAGATCCAGGTGGCTGCGCTTTTTGTTGCAACCGCGAATTTCAATTGAATTACAAATATTGATTATTTCATAATTTAAGTGTGTTCAGTGTTTATTTTATTTTTAAATATACTCACTTACTCACTGGCATTATCGAATCCATAGGTTCATGGCCGCGCGGACATAAGCTCTCCATACATCCCTATCCTGAGCTAATGCTTTCCAATCATTCCCTGTATAATCTACCTCCCTCAAATCATAGTTAATGTTGTTCTCCCACGTCATTCTTGGTCTACCAACTGGGCGTTTTCCTTCTGGTTTTCCTACAAGAAGTTTCCATGCACGTCTTTCATTCCCCATACACGCAACATGTCCTGCCCATCGCAGTCTACGAGACTTAACTGTTCTTATTATATTTGGCTTCCTATAAAGACCATGTAGTTCATTGTTATGTAGTCTTATCCATTCACCTGTCTGTTCATCTCTCTTTGGTCCAAAAATGTTCCTAAGAACTTTATTCTCTAATCCTCGTAATCAACTTTCCTCCCTTAAAGTAAGAGTCCATGTTTCGCAACCATATAATATAACTGGTAGAATAATAGTTTTATATATTTTCAGCTTAACGTTTTTTGAAAGGAGTTGGGACATCAAAAGTCTCTGCAATGCATAATAGCATGCATTTCCAGAATTGAGCCTATGTTTAATTTCTTTGTGCATCTCATTCCTATTTGTGATTATTGTTCCTAGGTATTTGAATTCAGCCACTTCCTCAAAATTTCCCGCATTTGTCATTACCTGTCCATTTCCATTATATACTGAATTTCTACGTTTGACCATATATTTAGTTTTACTGATATTCACTTCCAGTCCTAATTTCTTAGTGTTCCTCAGTAGTGTGTGCGTGTTGGCCTTTAGTATCTCCTCGCTATCGGCCAGTAGACTACATCATCAGCATAAACGAACAGCTTATTAATACCATTGAGTTGTAAGCCATCCTCATTCTCTAAAGATTTAATGGCATGCTCTAGTACAAAATTAAATAGTAGAGGAGATACTGCATCTCCTTGCTTCAACCCATTCTGGATTTCAAAAGTGTCCGAAAACTGTTTGCCTACACGCACCCTACGCTTTGAGCCATTTAGACACATTCGTATAAGTCTAACTAACTTTTTAGGAATTCCGAACTCCAGCAGGATACTAAATAGATTGATAATAATATTAATTTCGTGTGTAAGTATTAGTTTTAAGTAATCTGGCTGAAAGACAGTAACTTAATTTAAATTTAACTGGACCGAGAAGGGACATTGAACAATATGGCGTATTAGTTCTAGAGACCATGAATGATAAGATATCAAGTGAATTTCCGCAAATTGGTATAGGCCTATGTGACATAAATCTTACATTTAAGAAGAATGTCAATTAAAAACACATGAAGGCCCTAAGGAACGGAACAACAGAACAGTAAGTAAGTCTGTAGTTATAATAATATGCCTAATATTATAGAAACAATCTCCATGCCTCAAATAAATGAAAAACAAGATGACTATAATATATCACAAGATGATATTACTATACAGAGACTTCTTGATGATGATGAGAATACAAACTGCCATAAGTTCGTAGAAAAGAACGAAAGTATAATGAAATCAGCAAGCCTCCACAAAATATTCCATCAATTAATGTATATAATCCTTATGATACACTTATGGATGATACTGAGAATGCAGACAACATAAATTCATCTCAATCAACAAAACCATACGGAAAAAATAACGTAAAAGAAGTTAAAGGCGATACGAAGTTCCCCGGGCCATCTAGTATATATATATATATATATATATATATATGTTATAATTAAATGTTTAACATTGAGCAATGCAAGCTTAATATGGAATGATAAGAAAAATAAATGCCTGGACGGGATTCGAACCCGGATCTCTGAGTCTGTACCTCAGAGTGATATCCATTACACTACCAGGCGAATCCAATTCAAACACTTATTTTTTATATATATGTATTATACTCTCCATTATTACTAGATATCGCGAGAACTCGGTCTTCAACGCCATCTAGCAGCTGACTATATCAAGTAAGCAAATTAAAGAGAATATTTTTACCTTATAGCAGTGACGCTTTATAGATGTTATAATTAAATGTTTAACATTGAGCAATGCAAGCTTAATATGGAATGATAAGAAAAATAAATGCCTGGACGGGATTCGGACCCGGATCTCTAAGTCTGTACCTCAGCGTGATATCCATTACACTACCAGGCGAATCCAATTCAAACACTGGGTCAAAATTTAATTACTATATATATATATATATATATATATATATATATATATATATATGCAAGTGCACTACATATTACGCCAACAAGCAAATGTACTACAAACATAAGTAATAGTAATAAAATATACTCATTATTACTAGATATAGTAGAAATTAAATCCAGACGTCCGGATTCAGTCTCGTCCGAATATTTATTTTTCTTATCATTTCATCTTATGCCTGCATTGCTCAATGCCAAAAATTTAATTATAATATATATATATATATATATATATATATATATATATATATATATATATATATCCCAGTGCGCTACCGATTACGCCACAGAGCAAGTCTAGTACAAACATTAATTTCTCTTATAATAATATATTTTCGTTATTACTAGATGTAGTGGGATATAAATTCTGAGGTCCAGATTCAAGTCTCGTCCGAGCACTTATTTTATCTTATCATGTCATTTTAAGCCAGCATTGCTCAATGGCAAAAATTAATTAATATCTGCATATATATATATATATATATATATATATCCCTGTGCGCTACCGATTACGCCACCGAACAAGGCTAGTACAAACATTTATGTCTCATATTACAATATATTCTTATTATTACTAGATGTAGTGGGATATAAATCAACACGTCCGAGTTCAAGTCCCGTCCGAGCATTTATTTTCACATCATGTCATTTTATGCATGCTTTGCTAAAAGCTAAAAATTTAATTATAATATATATGTATGTATACAATAATACCGCTTCGAAAGATTTTCCAAAAAAATTATTAACTTCGTAACAATATACTACGAAATGGGTTTTTTAGCAAAAAAATTACAAATGTAATGACGTAATAACAACTTACGTTGCGGAGCAACGCCACTGTATGTGAAAATTAAAAAGTCAGTTTTGATTTGAATTTAATAGAATACAAGGCTTAGACAGGTTTAAATCTAGTTTGTAACAGTATGTTTTTGGAATGAAGAAATCGTAGCTCTGCCTTTGTCAGGTGAATACTAAATACAGTTAGAAATTCCACATTTATCACGGGTTAAAATGTTTGAAAATGTATTACG
>JASPKZ010000654.1:0-22500 GCA_030220185.1 Diploptera punctata | reverse complement strand
CATTGTATGCATGCATTGCTAAAAGCTAAAAATTTAATTACAATATATATATGTATGTACATTACAGCTTCGCAAGATTTTCCAAAAAATGTTTAACTTCGTAACAATATGCTACGAAACGGGGTTTTTTAGCAAAAAATAATAAATATAATGACGTAATAACAACTTACGTTGCGGAGAAACGCCACTGTTTGTGAAAATTGAAAAAGACGGTTTTGATTTGAATTTAATAGAATACAAGGCTTAGACAGGTTTAAATCTAATTTGTAACAGTAATTTTTTGGAATGAAGAAAGCGCAGCTCTTCCTTTATCAGGTGAATACTAAATAGAATTTGAAATTCCATGTTTATCACGGATTAAAATCTTTGAAATATGTTACGTTTTGCGCTGTTCACATATTAAAGCTAGCAT
The DNA here is from genome assembly GCA_030220185.1 of Diploptera punctata. Taxonomy (NCBI): domain Eukaryota; kingdom Metazoa; phylum Arthropoda; class Insecta; order Blattodea; family Blaberidae; genus Diploptera; species Diploptera punctata. The sequence goes on along the minus strand of JASPKZ010000654.1, from coordinate 22,088 downwards.
ATAAGACATTTAAAAATAAAATTTCAAATGTTTCTGTCTTTATTAATTTTTTTAGAAATGATTATATGTTAATCTTAATTACTATCGCTATTTTCATATAAAAATGAATATAATTCCTCCTTCAATTTTATGTATATATTAATCCATAGTAATTCTGCCCGAAGGCAGGTCCTTCACTGCAGTCATAGCATTTTCAAGCTATGCTTGCAGCGTTACTAGGGAATTGTAGGTGTGGTAGCTTCCCGTTCCATTCCACACTGGTGAGGGATGATGATGATAATGATATGGATGATGATGATGGCCACTAGATTTCGGGGACCGTTTGGGCCTTAAAGTTTTCCTGACATTTGTCTTAGAGGTGATTTAAAACCCCGATAAAAACATCACACACAAAAACTGCCCCGACTTGGGATCGAACACGGGCCCGCTGCGTGACAAGGCAGCACGCTACCTCGAGACCAAAGCGGTGGACTATATATATATCATTTTTTTTAAATTTTGTTTTCAAACCGGATTATTTGCATTATAATAAACCTGTACACACCCTCCAAATAGAATTTTTGCAGTTTTTGAAATTTCGAAAATTTTGACATTTTTTTGGAAAAACATCAAGACTATAACCTTGGTAAAGTCAATGTTGAAATTTTGGATTTATACCGGATTTTTTGTATTGTGAATCCCAGACAGAGCCTCTAGATAGTAGTTTTTGCAGTTTTTTAAATTTCGAAAAATTTGACATTTTTTGGAAAAACCATCAAGACTACAGCCTTAAAAAAACACAATTTTTAAATTTTAGTTTTAGACCGGATTTTTTGCATTATAAACCCCGAAAACACCCTCTAGATAGTATTTTTGCAGTTTTCGATATTTCGAAAAATTTGACATTTTTGGAAAGGAACTAGACTATAGCCTTGGCAAACTCATTTTCGATTTAGACAGAACTGTTTGCATTATAAATCCCGGACAAACCCTCTAGATAGTATTTTTGCAGTTTTTGAAATTTCGAAAATTTTGACATTTTTTGGAAAAATATCAAGACTATAGCCTTGGAAAATCAATTTCGAAATTTTTTATTTAGACCGGATTTTTTACAATATAAATCCCAGATAGTACATTTGAAGCTTTTGAAATTTCGAAAATTTTGACATTTTTTGGAAAAACACCGAGACTAGAGCCTAGGAAAACTTAATTATCAAATTTTGGATTTAGAAAGGTATTTTTGCATTATAAATCCCGGACAGGCTCCCTAGATAGTATTTTTGTAGTTTTTGAAAGTTCGAAAATATTGACTTTTTTGGAAAACTCAATTTTCAAATTTTGTAATTAGACCGGATTTTTTGCATTGTGGTTGCCGGAATGAGCCTCTAGATAGTACTTTTGCAGATTTTTGAAATGTCGTAAATTTTGACATTTTTTGGAAAACAGCAATACTACAGCCTTGGAAAACTCAATTTTGAAATTTTGCATTTAGACAGGATTTTTTGCATTATAAATCTCAGACACACCCTCTAGATTGTATTTTTGCAGTTTTTCAAATTTCGAAAATTTTGACATTTTTTGGAAAAACATCAACATTATAACCTTAAGAAGCTCAATTTCGAAATTTTGTATTTAGAACGGATTTTTTGCATTATAAATCTCAGACACAGCCTCTGGATAGTATTTTTGCAGTTTTTGAAATGTCGAAAATTTTTAAATTTTTTGGAAAAACACCAAGAAAACGCCTTGAAAACTCAATTTTCAAATTTTGGATTTAGACCGGATTTTTTGCATTATAAATCCCGGACAGAGCTTCTAGATTGTATTTTTGCAGCTTTTGAAATTTCGAACATTTTGAGATATTTGATAAAGGTCAATTTTAAAATTTTGGATTTAGACCGGATTTTTTGCATTGTAAATCCCGGACAGACCTTCTAGATAGTAGTTTTGCATTTTTTAATTTCGAAAGTTTTGACACCTTTAGGAAAAACATCAAGACTATAGCCATGGAAAAATCAATACTGAATGTTTGGATTTAGTCCGGAATTTTTGCATTATAAATCCCGCACAGAGCCTCTAGATAGTATTTCTACAGTTTTTGAAATTTCATACACTTTGTATTTTTTTGGAAAAACATCAAGACTATAGCATTGGAAAACTCAATTTTCAAATTATTGGATTTAGACCGGATTTTTTGCATTACAAATCCCTGCAGATAGTATTTTTGATGTTTTTGAAATTTCGAAAATTTTGACATTTTTTGGAAAAAGATCAAGTATATAGCCTCGTAAAACTCAATTTCGAAATTTTCGATTTAGACCGGATTTTTTGCATTATAAATCCCGGACACACCCTCTAAGTGTTATGTTTGCAGTTTTTGAAATTTCCATAGTTTTTATATTTTTTGGATAAACGCCTTGGAAAACTCAATTTTCAAATATTGGATTTAGAACGGATTTTTTGCATGGTTAACCCCGGAAACACTGTGTAGATAGCATTTTTTCAGTTTTTCAAATTTCAAAAATTTTGACATTTTTTGGAAAACACTATTTTGAAATTTTGGATTTCGACCGGTTTGTTTGTATTACAATTCCCGGACACACACTCCAAATATTATTTTTTGCAGTTTTTGAATTTTGGAAAATTTTGAAGTTTTTTTGGAAAAACACCAGATCATAGCCTTGGAAAACTCAATTGTGGTATTTTAGTTTTAGAACGGATTTTTTGCATTATAAACCCCGAAAACATCTTATAGATAGTATTTTTTTGTTTTTGATATTTCGAAAAATTTGATATTTTTGGAAAACAACAAGACAACAGCCTTGTCAAACTTAATTTTGAAATTCAGGATTTAGACAGGATTATTTGCATTATAAATCCCGGACACACCCTCTAGATAGTATTTTTGCAGTTTTTGAAATTTCGAAAATTTTGACTTTTTTTGGAAAACAACAACACTATAGCCTTGGAAAACTCAATTTCGAAATTTTTTATTGAGACCGGAATTTTTACAATATAAATCCCAGACACACTCTCTAGATAGAAATTTTGCACTTTTTTAAATTTCGAAAATTTTGACATTTTTTGGAAAAACACCAAGACTATAGCCTTGGAAAACTTAATTTTGAAATTTTGGATTTAGAGAGGAATTTTTGCATTACAAATCCCGGACACACTCTCTAAGATAGTATTTTTGCAGTTTTTGAAATTCCGAAATTTTTGACATTTTTTGGTAAACTCAATATTCAAACTTTGTTTTAGACCGGATTTCTTGCATTATAGATCCCGGACAGAGCCTTTAGATAGTATTTTGCAGTTTTTGAAATTTCGAAAATTTTGACAATATTTGGAAAAACACCAAGAAACTCAATTTTGAAATTTTTCATTTAGACAAAATTTTTTGCATTTTAAATCCCGGACACACCCTCTAGATTGTATTTTTAGCAGTTTTTCAAATTTCGACATTTTTTGGAAAACATCAACATTATAGCCTTGTGAAGCTCAATTTTAAATTTTGTATTTGGCGCGGATTTTTTGCATTATAAATCCCAGACACAACCTCTGGATAGTATTTTTGCATTTTTTGAAATTTTGACATTTTTTTGGAATAACATCAAGAATATAGCCTTTGAAAAATCAAATTTCAAATTTTCGATTTAGACCGGATTTTTTTGCATTATCCCTGACAGAGGCTGTTAATAGTATTTTTGAAGTTTTTTTCAAATTTTGGAAATGACATTTTTAGGAAATACTCGAAGATTATAGTCTAGGAAAACTCAACTTTGAAATTTTGTCTTCAGACCGGATTTTTTGCATTATAAATCCCAGACACACCCTCTAGATAGTATTTTTGCAGTTTTTGAAATCACGAAAATTATGAAATTTTTTGGAAAACAGCAATACTATAGCCTTGGAAAACTCAAATTTCAAATTTTAGAATTAGACCGGATATGTTGCATTATAAATCCCAGACACACCCTCTAGATAGAATATTTGCAGTTTTTGAAATTTCGAAAATTTTGACTTTTTTTTTTAAAAACTCAATTTTGAAATTCTGGATTTAGACCGGATTTTTCCCATTATAACTTCCAGACACACCCTCCAGATAGTATTTGTATAGTTTTTGATAATTCCAAAATTTTGACATTTTTTGGAAAAACACCAAGACTATATCTTGCATTATAAATCCCGGACGGAGCCTCTAGATAGTATTTTTGCAGTTTTTGAAATGTCGAAAATTTTGACATTTTTTGGAAAAACACCAAGACTATAGCCTTGGAAAACTCAATTTTGAAATTTTCGATGTGGATCGGATATTTTGCGTTATAAATCCCGGGCAGGGTCTCTAGATAGTAATTTTGCAATTTTTGTAATTTCTAAATTTTGACACTTTTGGAAAACAGCAATACTATAAGTTAGCTTTGGAAAACTCAATTTTTTTTGAAATTTTAGATTTAGACCGGGTTTCTTGCGTTATAAATCCCGGACAAACCCTCTGAATAGAATTTTTGCAGTTTTATTTTTCTTATCATGTCATTTAAGCTTGCATTGCTCAATGTCAAAAATATAATTATATATATATATATATATATATATATATATATATCCCATCGTGCTACCGATTAAGCCACCGAGCAAGTGTAGTACATTTCTCTTATAATAATATACTCTCACTATTACTAGATGTAGTGGGTCCGCATCCAAGTCCTGTCCCATTATTTATTTTTCTTATCATGTCATTTTAGAATGCATTGTTCAAAGTTAAAAATTCAGTTATAAATAAATAAATAAATAAATTAATTAATATATATATATATATACATATATATATATGTGTGTGTGTGTGTGTGTGTGTGTGTGTGTATCCCATTATGCTATCTATTATGCCACCGAGCAGGTGTATACGAACATTCATTTCTCTTATAATAATATATTCTCATTATTACCAGACGTAGTGGGATATAAATCCACGGGTCCGGGTTCAAATGCGGTCGGAGCACTTATTTTTCTTATCATCACATTTAAGCTTGCATTGCTCAATGTCAAAAAATATAATTATATATATATATATATATATATATATATATCCCAGGGTGTTACAGATTACGCCACCGAACAAGTATATAACAAACATTTATTTATCTTATAATAATATACTCCCATTATTACTAAATGTAGTGGGATATAAATCCAGAGGTCCGGGTTCAAGTTCCGTTCGAGCATTTATTTTTCTTATGTTATCAATTTAAGCTTGCATTGCTCAAGGTCAAAATTTAAATACTCTATATATATGCAAGTGCGCTACATATTACGCCACCAACCAAATGTACTACAGACATAAAATTTTATAATAATATAATATACTCATTATTACTAGATATAGTTGGATGTAAATCCAGAGGTCCGGGTTCAATTCCCGTCCGAAAATTTATTTTTCTTTTCATTTCATCTTATGCCTGCATTGCTCAATGTCATAAATTTAATTATAATATATATATTCCAGTGCGCTACCGATTACGCCACAGAGCAAGTCTAGTACCAACATTCATTTCTTTTATAGTAATATATTTTCATTACTGGTAGATGCAGTGGGATATAAACTTAGAAGTCCAGATTCAAGTCCCGTCCGAGCATTTATTTTTCTTATCATGAAATTTTAAGTTTGCATTGCTCAATGTTAAACATTTATATCCCAGTGCACTACCGAATACGCAACTAAGCAAGTCTAGTACAAACATTTATTTCTCTTATAATAATACGTTCTCATTATTACTTGATGAAGTGGGATATAAATGCTGAGGTCCGGGTTCAAGTCCCGTCGGAGCACTAATTTTTCGTATCATGCCATTTTAAGCTTGCGTTGCTGAGTGACAAAAATTAATTAAAACCTATATATATATATATATATATATATCCCAGTGCGCTAACAATTACGCAACCGAGCACGTCTAGTACCAACATTCATTTCTTTTATAGTAATATATTTTCATTACTGGTAGATGCAGTGGGATATAAACTTAGAAGTCCAGATTCAAGTCCCGTCCGAGCATTTATTTTTCTTATCATGACGCTTTAAGCTTGCATTGCTCAATGTTAAAAATTTAATTATATGTATATATACAGTATATGTATATGTACAGTATATATATATATATATATATATATATCCCAGTGAGTTACCGATTACGCCACCAAACAAGTTTGTACAATCATTTATTTCTCTTATAATAATATACTCTCATTATTACTAGATGTAGGGGGATATAAATCCAGAGGCCATGGTGCAACTCCTGTCCGAGCATTTACTTTTCTTGTCATGCCAATTCAAGATTGAAATGCGTTTATTTTTCTCATCATGTAATTTTATGCATGCGTTGCTAATAGCTAAAAATTTATTTATAACATATATATACTATATATATATATATATATATATATATATATATATATATATATATATATATGTGTATGTATATAATATTATGGCTTCGCAAGAATTTCCAAAAAAAATATTAACTTTGTAACAATATACTACGAAATGGGTTTTTAGGCAAAAAAAGTAACAAATGTATTGACGTAACAACAACTTACGTTGCATAGCAACGCCACTATGAGTGAAAATTGAAAAAGTCAGTTTTGATTTGAATTTAATAGAATAGAAGATTTAGACAGGTTTTAATCGAGTTTGTAACAGTAATTTTTTGGAATGAAGAAAGCGCAGCTCTTCCTTTATCAGGTAAATACTAAATACAATTAGAAATTCCATATTTATCACGGTTTAAAATGTTTGAAAATATATTACATATAAGACATTTAAATATAAATTTTCAAATGTTTCTGTCTTTATTAATTTTTTATATATGATTATACGTTAATCTTAATTGCTATCGCTATTTTCATATAAAATGAATATTATTCTTCCTTCAATTATATGTATATACATATATATGAGTGTGTGTGACATAATAAGAAAAAATAATAATGCTCGGACGGGACTTGAACCCGAACCTGTGGATTTATCCCAGTGCACTATCGGTTACACCACCGATAAAGTGTAGTACAAACATTCATTTCTATTGTAATAATATATTCTTATTATTACTGCATGTACTGGGATATAAATCTTGTGGTCCGGGTTCAAGTCCCGTACGTACATTTTCTTTTCTTATCATGTCAATTCAATATTGAATTGCACAATGTCAAAAATAATTAAAATTATATATATATATATATATATATATATATATATATATATATATATATATCCCAGTGCTCTTCCAATTACGCCACCATGCAATTAAAGTACAAACATTCATTTCTATTATAAAAATATATTCTCATTATTACTAGAAGTAGTTGGATATAAATCGAGAGGCCCTGGTGCAACTCCCGTTCGAGCATTTACTTTTCTTGTCACGTCAATTCAATATTGAATTGCACAATGTCAAAAATAATTAAAATTATATAGATATATATATATGTATATATATATATATATATCCCAGTGCCCTTCCAATTACGCCACCATGCAGTTAAAGTACAAACATTCATTTCAATTATAAAAATATATTCTCATTATTACTAGATGTAGTTGGATATAAATCGAGAGGCCCTGGTGCAACTCCCGTTCGAGCATTTACTTTGTTGTCATGTCAATTCAATATTGAATTGTACAATGTCAAAAATAATTAAAATTATATATATATCTACCCCAGTGCCCTTCCAATTACGACACCATGCAATTAAATTACAAACATTCATTTCTATTATAAAAATATATTCTCATTATTACTAGATGTAGTGGGATATAAATCCAGAGGCCCTGGTGCAACTCCCGTCCGAGAATTTACTTTTCTTGTCATGTCAATTCAAGATTGAAATGCTCAATTTCAAAAATTTAATTATAACTATATATACATATATATAGATATATGTATTAAATCTTTAACATTGAACAATGCAATGGTCCGTGTTCAAGTCCCGTCCGAGCATTAATTTTCTTAAGTCATATTATCTTGCATTGATCAATGTCAAAAATTTGATATATATATATATACCGAATACGCCACAGAGCAAGTCTAGTACTAACATTTATTTCTCTTATAATAATATATTCTCATTATTGCTAGAAGTAATGGGATTTAACTCCAGAGGTCCACGTTCAAGTCCCGTCCGAGCATTTATTTTTCTTATCATGTCATTTAACATTGCATTGTTCAATGTCAAAAATTTAGTTATAATAATAATCTTAATAGATAAAAATTACGTGACACCTTGTTTGTTCGCGATGGAATCCTAAACTACTGGACCGATTTAAATAAAATTTTGCACACTATGTGCTGTTTGATCCGACTTGAGACCTACGGTTGTTTATAACAAAATTTATAGTTGCATTATATTTATTGCAAATTATTTGTTTATTATTTAACATAGAGTTATATTTATCTGTGAGTTCCATACGATTTCAACAGATGACGTTGTAATGTAATTGGTTTATTATTTAACAAAGAGAGATCCAGGTGGCTGTGCTTTTTGTTGCAACCGCGTATTTCAATTGAATTACAAATATTGATTATTTCATAATTTAAGTGTGTTCAGTGTTTATTTTATTTTTAAATATATTGATAATAATATTAAATTCGTGTGTTAGTATTAGTTTTAAGTAATCTGGCTGAAAGACAGCAACTTAATTTAAATTTAACTGGACCGAAAAGGGACATTGAACAATATGGCGTATCAGTTTTAGAGACCATGAATCATAAGAAATCAAGTGAATTTCCGCAAATTGGTGTAGGCCTGTGTGACATAAATCTTACATTTAAGAAGAATGTCAATTTAAAAACATATGAATGTCCTAAGGAACAGAATAACAGAACTGTAAGTAAGTCTGTTAGTTATAATAATATACCTAATATTATAGAAACAATCTCCATGCCTCAAATAAATGAAAAACAAGATGACTATAATATATCACAAGATGATATTACTATACAGAGACTTCTTGATGATGAGGAGAGCTTTAATTTTGTAATCAATTCATTTTAAGCTTGCATTGCTCAATGTCAAAAATTTGATTATATATATATATATCCCATTGCGCTACCGATTACGCCACAGAGCATGTCCAGTACAAACATTTATTTCTCTTATAATAATATATTATCATTATTAATAGAAGTAATGGAATTTAACTCCAGAGATCCGCGTTCAAATCAAGTCCGAGCATTTATTTTTCTTATCATGTCATTCAAGATGACATAGTTCAACAAAAATTTAGATATAATAATAATAATAATAATAATATATATATATATATATATATATATATATATATATATATATATACATCCGAGTGTGCTACCAATTATGCCACCGAGCAGGTGTAGTACAAACATTCATTTCTCTTAAAATAATATATTCTCAATATTACCAGATGTAGTGGGATATAAATCCAGGGTTCCGGGTTCAATTCCGGTCGGAGAACCTATTTTTCTTATCGTGTCATTTAAGTTTGCAATGCTCAATGTCAAAAAAAAAAAATATATATATATATCCCAGTGTGCTACAGATTACTCCACCGAACAAGTCTAGTACAAACATTTATTTCTCTTATAATAATATACTCTCATTATTACTAAATGTAGTGTGATATAAATCCAGAGGTCCGGGTTCAAGTCATGTTCGAGCATTTATTTTTCTTATGATGTCATTTTAAGCTTGCATTGCTCAATTTCGAAATATCCCAGTGCGCTACCTGTTACGCCACCGAGCAAATGTACTACAAACATAAAATTCTGTAATAATAAAATATACTAATTATTACTACATTTAGTAGGATGTAAATCCAGAGTTCCGGACTCATGTCCCTTCCGAACATTTATTTTTCTTATAATTTCATCTTTTGCCTGCATAGCTCAATGTCAAAAATTTAATTATAATATATATTTTTATAATATATATATATACATATATATATATATATATATATATATATATATATATATATACATATATCCCAGTGTGCTACCGATTACGCCACCGAGCAAGTCTAGTACAAACATTCATTTCTCTTATAATAATACATTTTCATTATTACTAGATGCAGTGGGATATAAATATAGAAGTCCCGTTTCAAGTCCCGTCCAAGCATTTATTTTTCTCATTATGTCATTTTATGCATTGCTAAAGCTAGAAATTTAATTATAACACACATACACACACACACACACACACACATATATATATATATATATATATATATATATATATATATAATATTGACGCCTCACAAGATTTTGCACAAAAAATATATTAACTTCGTAACAATATACTACGAAATGTGTTTTTAGCAAAAAATTACAAATATAATGACGTAATAACAACTTACGTTGCGGAGCATCGTCACTGTATGTGAAAGTTGAAAAAGTCAGTTTTGATTTGAATTTAATAGAATATAAGCGTTACACTGGTATAAATCTTGTTTATAACAGTAACGTTTTTGGAATGAAGAAAGCGCATTTCTTCCTATATCAGGTGAATACTAAATACAATTAGAAATTCCATATTTATCACTGATTAAAATGTTTGAAAATATATTACGTTTTGCACTGTTCACATTTGAAATCTAACATATAAGACATTTAAATATACAATTTCAAATGTTTCTGTCTTTATTAATTCTTTAGGAATGCTTATATGTTAAACATAATTACTAGCGGTTTTTTCAAATATAAATGAATATAATTCCTCCTTCAATTATATATATATATATATATATATATATATATATATGCGTGTGTGTGTGTCATGATAAGAAAAATTAATAACGCCTGGACGGTACTTGAACCCGAACCTGTGGATTTATCCCAGTACTCTATCGATTACGCACCGATAAATTTTAGTACAAGCATTCATTTATATTATAATAATTTATTCTCATTATTACTGCATGTAGTGGGATATAAATCCAGAGGTCAGGTTTCAAGTCCCGTACGTGAATCTACTTCTCTTATCATGTCAATTCAAGATTGAATTGCTCAATGGCAAAAATAATTATATATATATATATATATATATATCCCAGTACCCTTTCAATTACGCCACAATTCAAATCAAGTACAAACATTCATTTCTATTATAATAATATATTCTCATTATTACTAGATGTAGTGGAATATAAATCCAGAGGCCCTGGTGCAAGTCCCGTCCGGGCATTTACGTTTCTTGTCATGTCAATTCAAGCTTGAATTGCTCAATTTCAAGAATTTAATTATAATTATATATATATATATATATATATATATATATATATACATATATATACATATATATTAAATGTATAACATTGAGCAATGCAATGGTCCGGGATCAAATCCCGCACGAGCTTTAATTGTCTTATCAAGTCATTTTAAACTTGCATTGCTCAATGTCAAAAATTTGATTTTATATATATATATATATATATATATCCCATTGCGCTATTGATTACCCCACAGAGCATGTCTAGTACAAACATTAAAATCTCTTATAATAATTATATTCTCATTACTACTAGAAGTAATGGGATTTAACTCCAGAAGTCCGCGTTCAAATCACGTCCGAGCATTTATTTTTCTTATCATGTCATTTAAAGTTGCATTGTTCGATGTCAAATATTTAGTTATAATAATATATATATATATATATATATATCGTTATAATAATAATAATAATATATATATATATATGTGTTATAATTATAATATAATACATATATAAGAAAAATAATTGTTTGAATTGGATTCGCCTGGTAGTGTAATGGATATCACGCTGAGGTACAGACTCAGAGATCCGGATTCGAATCCCGTCCAGGCATTTATTTTTCTTATCATACCAGGATTGAGTGACCTGATGTACTATGTAGCTCATCAATTGCCCGAGAAGTGCAAACTCCAACACTCTCTCCCTGGAGTGTTGGTTAATATATATATATATATATATATATATATATATATGTATCCGAGTGCGCTACCGATTATGCCACAGAGCAGGTGTAGTACAAACATTAATTTCTCTTATAATAATATATTCTCATGTTTACCAATGTAGTGGGATATAAATCCAGGGGTCCGAGTTCAATTCCGGTCGGAGCACCAATTTTTCTTATTATGTCATTTAAGCTTGCATTACTCAATGTCAAAAATATAATTATATATATATATATATATATATATACACTAAAAGTAAAGTATTCCCACTACAGGCCTCAGGAGGCCCTTGAGGTAGTGGAAGGTTAAGGCTCCCACTTTTTTTGGGACAATCGGCACTTGATGTCAGCCGGGATGTTAGCCCTGCGTGACGGCCGTCTTTACCCGCAGAACAAGCGTCTGGTACTCATTTGCATTAGAGGCTGAATCGATCCCAGTGCCATACTGCCGCCAGAAGGTTTGGGTCAGTTTAAAAATCCTGACCCCACCGGGACTTGAACCCTCGATTTTCCGGCTTGTAGCGCAGTGCCTCAAACAATTGGCTATGGCGTGCCCAATATATATATATATATATATATATATATATATCCCAGTGTGCTACAGATTACGCCATCCAGAAAGTCTATTACAAATATTTATTTATCTTATAATAATATACTCTCATTATTACTAAATGCAGTGGGATATAAATCCAGAGGTCCGGGTTCAAGTCCCGTTCGAGCATTTATTTTTCTTGTGATGTCATTTTAAGCTTGCTTTGCTCAAAGTCAAAATTTAATTACTATATATATATATATATATATATATATATCCCAGAGCGGTACCTATTACGCCACCGAGCAAATGTCCTACAAACATAAAAGTCTCTAATAATAAAATATATTCATTATTACTAGATATAATAGGATGTAATTCCAGAGTTCCGGGTTCGTGTCCCTTCCGAACATTTATTTTTCTTATAATTTCATCTTATGCCTGCATAGCTCATTGTCAAAAATTTAATTACAATATATATATATATATATATATATATATATATATATATCTATCCCAGTGCGCTACCGATTACGCCACAGAGCAAGTCTAGTACAAACATTCGTTTCTCTTATAATAATATATTTTCAATACTTTTAGATGCAGTGGGATTCACGTTTTGAAGTCCGGGTTCAAGTTCCGTCCGAGCATTTATTTTCCTTATCATGTCATGTTAAGCTTGCATTGATCAATGTTAAAAATTTTATTATATATATATATATATATATATATATATATATATCCGAGTGCGCTACCGATTACGCCACCAAGCAACTTTGTTCAAACATTTGTATCTCTTATAATAATATATTCTCATTATTACTAGATGTGGTGGGTATATACATTCAGTATATATATGTCCCAGTGCGCTACCGATTACGCCACTGAGCAAGGCTAGTACAAACATTTATTTATCGTATTATAATATATTCTTAAAATTACTAGATGTAATGGGATATAAATCCAGAGGTCCGGTTTCAAGTCCCGTACGAGCATTTATTTTTCTCATCATGTCATTTTATGCATGCATTGCTAAAAGCTAAAAATTTAATTACAACATATATATGTATGTATGTATGTATATAATTTTACAGCTTCGCAAGATTTTCCAAAAAAATTATTAACTTCGTAATAATATACTACGAAATGGGTTTTTTTAGCAAAAAAATAACAAATATAGTGACGTAATAACAACTTACGTTGCGGAGCAACGCCACTGTATGTGAAATTTGAAAAAGTCAGTTTTGATTTGAATTTAATAGAATACAAGCGTTAGGCAGGTTTAAATATAGTTTGTAAAAGTAATTTTTTTGGAATGAAGAAAGCGCAGTTCTACCTTTATCAGGTGAATACCAAATACAATTAGAAACTCCATATTTATCACGGATTAAAATGTTTGAAACTATATTACGTTTTGCACTATTCACATTTGAAAGCTAACATATAAGACATTTAAATATAAAATATTAATCTTAATTACTATCGCTATTTTCAAATAAAAATGAATATAATTGCTGCTTCAATTTATGTATATATCCATACATAGTAATGATGCCCGAAGGCAGGTCCTTCACTACAATCATAGCATTTTCATGTTATGCTTGCAGTTTTACTAGGGAATTGTAGGTGTGGTAGCTTCCCGTTGCTTTCCACATTGGTGAGGGATGATGATGATAATGATAAGGATGATGATGATGGCCATATGATTTCGGGGACCGTTTGGGCCATAACGTTTTCCTGACATTTGTCTTAGGGGTGAGGAAAAACCCCGATAAAAACCTCACCCAGAAAAACTGCCCCGACCGGGGATCGAACCCGGGCCCGCTACGTGAAAAGGCAGCACGCTACCTCGACACCACAGCGGTGGGCAATGTATATATATTTTTTTTTAAATTTTGTTTTCAGACCGGTTTATTTTGCATTATAAATCCTGTACACACCCTCCAAATAGTATTTTTGCGGTTTTTGAAATTGCATTATAAATCCCGGACAGGGCCTCTACATAGTATTTTTGCAGTTTTTAAAATTTCGTAAATTTTGACATTTTTTGGATAACAGCAATACTATAGCCTTAAAAAACTCAATTTTAAAATTTTAGATTTAGACCGGATATTTTGCATCATAAATCCCGGACACACCCTCTAGATAGAACTTTTGCAGTTGTTGAAATTTCGAAAATTTTGACTTTTTTTTTCGAAAAACTGGAGGACTATAGCCTTGGAAAACTCAATTTTGAAATTTTGGATTTAGACAGGATTTTTTGCATTATAAATCCTAGACACACCCTCCAGATAGTACTTTTGCAGTTTTTGAATTTTGAAAATTTTGACTTTTTTGGTACAATAAGAATATAGCCTTGGAAAACTCAATTTTGAAATTTTCGATTTAGACCGGATTTTTTGCATTATAAATCCCGGACAGGGCCTCCAGATAATACTTTTGCAGTTTTTGAAATATCGTAAATTTTGACATTTTTTTTGGAAAACATCAATACTATAGTCTTGGAAAACTCAATTTTCAAAATTTGGGTTTGGACCGGATTTTGTGCATTAAAAATCCCGGACTCACCCTCTAGATAGTATTTTTGCAGATTTTGAAATTTCGAAAATTTTGACATTATTTGGAAAAAACATCAAGTCTATAGCCTTGGAAAACTCAATTGCCAAAGTTTAGATTTAGGCCGGATTTTTTTCATTATAAATCTCAGACACACCCTCTAGATCAATGGTACTCACTAGAAACTAGAAGAGAGCCAAATATAAAAAACCTTATCTGTTCGAGAGCCGCACCAAATTTCACAGTTCTCAGTCTTGGTGACACGCAGTTTTTTTTTACATTTGTGGACAAAACACAATTACCGATTACTGTCATTTAATTTTTGTTAATAATTAAATGTTTATTATTTTATTATTATTATTATTATTATTATTATTATTATTATTACTATTATTATTAAATTTTAAGGCATCTTACAGTTGTGCAGATTACTGCTGTGAAGTTGAAGGTCGAACTCTGCTACTCTCCTGCACAATTTTGTCAATACGAGTTGGTTGATTTGCCACACATATCCGCAGCAGGTTTTCCAAGTTCACATTGGTGAGACGAGATCTATGTTTACCCTTGATGAACTTTATCTTACTGAACGTCTTTTCACAAACATACGTTGATCCCAAAAAGACACAGAATTTTATATGCACACGACACCAAGTTTTCGAACTGTTTTTCTGGAACTGTATTCCAAAAGTATAAAAATGAATTCGTTTTTCGTTTCTCTTGAAAAATACCTTCCAATTGTGAATCCTGCTGGAGATCAATAAGTTCATTTTTAGATTTCTAATCTCAGGACCAAAAATTGACAACCCAGTTACATCTGTTGTCGTTATTGACCAGGGATTTTCAACTAATCGAAATGGGTTTCGAAACTTTCTAAAATAATTAAATCTCGCGCTGAAATCATGGTGTAGTACAGTGAGCAATTCTATGAAGGGTTGCAAGTTTATTTCTTCCTCTGAATATTCTTCAATAAGATGTTGGAAACGTGGGAAACTAGCGAAATCATTATTACTAAGTTCTTCTGTTTACATTTTTAATTTTTCGTCTAAAAAAATGCACTTGTGAGCTGAGTAATAAGTCTATTGGTACCTTGCATTTTAATTTGGACATCATTCAGTATTCCTGTTATGTCAGCCAGGAAGCCAACTTTTAACCACCATGAAGAAGATTCTAGTTCAGGGTATTCTTTATCTCGTTCACTTAAAAGGAATTTTATTTCATGGCGAGGATTAAAAAAATCGTTCCAAAACTCTTCCTTTACTCAGCCACCTGACCTCGCTGTGATAAATATCATCATACTGTGAATTAAGCTCTTTTAGAAATTATATGAATTGCCTATGATTTAGTTCACGTGACCTAATGAAATTGACAATGTTAATTACTTTCTTCATCACAGATCTGAGAGTTTCATCAAATTTAGCAGCAAGATTTTCTTGATGTAAAATGCAATAGTATGTTAATAAGTGGTCTCTATTTAAATGTTTTTTAACGGAGGAATAAATCCTGTATGACAACCTACCATAGAGGGACAACCGTCAGTGCACACTGATAAAAGTTTGTTTAGGTCAATTTTGTATTTGTCAAAAAAAGATTTAACTGCTTCAAAAAAATATATTCCCCGTGTCTGACCTGTCATAGGTATTATAGTTAAATAATAATTTTATTGCAGCCAAATAGCCAGGATTAAAGTAGAATACAATTTAAATTTACATATTTGCATATTCACACATTGTCTTTGTTCTTTTTGTGCATAGCTCAATGTGATATAGGTCACACGATTTTTCGCATAGCGTACATTTACAGTCTATATTTGCTTCATGAAATTTTGTGTTGCTGCATATCAGGTGGTGGAATCCATGGACTGCCAACCTAGTGATGACGTGTCTCATTTCGAAATTTATTTTGTCCACGCACGGTCCACCATTGCCCCGGTGCTGTAGAATTCTGGATGTATTCTCTTCTTCCTTTTTCTGTTCAATGTTGCTAGCAGCTGCTCAGATGCGCTGGTGCTGGGCAAGAGTACGCTTGTTCTGAGGTCGTCGATGAGGAAAGTTTCCTTCGCCAGTAGGTATGCGAGTCTTGAATGTGTTACTTTTGACACTCCTAATACTGCCTTTATATATCTCGCTTTCACCCTTTCTAGAGAGGAAATATTCTTCATTGTTAAATGTGTCCATATGATTTCTATGCCGTATGTCAGTATTGGTAGAATTTTTGCTCTAAATAATAGCATTGCCGTCTCTAAGGTGAGAGATGTAATGTTTCTTATTTAATGCATTGCCATTATTGCCTGGGTTGTATTTTCTGTGATATGTTTTGTGAAGCATTTTGCGCTTGTTTGTAGCGTGATACCTAGGTATTTGAAGTCTGGTACTATTTTCAGTTTAGTTTCCCTTATGTATATCTCTTCATTTATGGCGGCTCTTCCTCCGTTTCTGAAGATCATTGTGTCTGTTTTTGATATATTAATGTCCAGCTTGTTCTTGGAGCACCATTTTTTCCACTTCGTGTATTGTTTCCTGAAGTGTTGTTATGTCTCTGGAACCGATTACGATGTCGTCCGCATATGCGCACGAGAAGATACCATCTTTTTGGGTAATTCTAAGGATTTCTTCTTCGGTTGCTAGTATAAACAGTAAGGGGCTAAGTGGATCGCCCTGCAGTACTCCATTTGTTTTGAATGATCGGTTTTGACATGACGATGTTATCTGAGACATATATTTCATTCCAGCTCAGCAGTGTATTGATGAGGTTCGTCCATATGTTGTTGTTTCCTAGTGTCTCCTTTAGTTTTCTATCACTAGTTGCCTATCTAGTAGATCAAAGGCCTTCGTGAAGTCTATGAAGACGGTATAAAATTTCTCTCTGTCTTCTAATGCTTCCCAAATATGTTTCAACAAGAGTTCGATTGCGTTTAAAGTTGACTTTCCTTTTCTAAACCCGAATTGATTTTCTGGTAGATGCTCATCTATTTCCTCCCTTATTCGTCCTGATATTAATTTGGTGAAAATTTTGAAGGGACAATTTTCCAGAGCGATACCTCTATATTTGTTGGGGTCTTTCGGGTTTCCTTTCCCTTTATATAATACCTTGACAATTGATTTTCTCCATTGTTCAGGTATGGAGGCTGTTTGTATGCATTTGTTGTATAATTTTGTCCAAACCTGGTCTAACAGATGTGCCGTGTCTTTTATGTATTCATTGTATATTCTGTCCGGGCCCGCTGCTTTCTTGTTTTTGGAGTTACATATTGCATATCCAACTTCTTCTCTGGTCAGGGGTATCCAGTTTGTGGGTATTGGTGTTAAAATTTCTTGAGGGTTCCTTTTGCCGCAGATTGGTCCCTCTTTATTGAGTATGTTGTTGAAATGCGACTCCCATATTTCCATGTCAATGTAGTGTGTTTGCGCTTGTTTCTTTGGGCGGAGTGCTAAATGTGGGTCTTTCTTGGCCTCCTCCGCTAGCATCGTGCCCTCTTCCTCCAAGAAGGCGCTTTTCTTTTTCTTTTATTATTCTCTTGTAGTGTTTACTCTTCTCGGCGTATGTGAGTAGAAGAGCGTGGTTCTCGGTATTTTGTTTCAGTTGTTGTAAAGTTTCTAAGGTATCTCTTCTTAGTCT
The DNA here is from genome assembly GCA_030220185.1 of Diploptera punctata. NCBI lineage: Eukaryota > Metazoa > Arthropoda > Insecta > Blattodea > Blaberidae > Diploptera > Diploptera punctata. The sequence continues at coordinate 3,438 of JASPKZ010000654.1, read as the reverse complement.
GTAGCATTCATTATCGAACCAGGGTTTTGCTCTTCTTTTGATTCGGTGATTCGTGGCTTGTCTTAGTATTTCGCCTAACATTTGAGTAGCTTCCTCCAGTCGCTCATTTTCTATTAACGTTTCTATTTGCGTTTTTATCTCTATCTTAGCTTCTACTTTTGCTATGTCTATCTCCCTTGATAGGTGTTGTGTTGTCTCTTCCTGTGTCTTTTCCCATTTACCTTGAATATTTATTTCTAGTGGTATATGTTTCCTTAATGCCGAGTGGTTTGCTTTCCATAATGTAGTTATATTTCCTGTTATAGTACCTTTTGTGAGTGCGATATCTATTGCACTCTTGCCATTGTGAGAGATGTATGTAGGTATCTTAGGGTTGTTTAATAATGTGAATCCTTCCTCTTGTAGTTTTTCCAATACCAAATTTGTTTTATAGTTTTGGGAGTCTAGTCTGCAGTTTAGATCTCCCGCGATGATTATTGGTTTGTCCTGCTTGTACTGGGTGATGGTTTGGTCTAGTTCATCCATTATGTCAATTGCTGTCATGTTCGGTTTGAAATATGCAGCTATTATCACTAGGTAGTCCGTTTCGAGTAGTAGGGTGTTTTCCTGTTGTTTTGTTGCTATAATGGGTCTCAGATGTGGTTTTAGTAAGATAGTTATCCCTCCAGATGGTCTGCCTTTTTCGCCTTGTCTAGCCATAAGGTGTGTTGCATAGAAATTTGGATGTTGCCAGTTCTCTGTTAGAAAGGTTTCGGTCAGGATTGCTACGTCGTACTCTTTTAGGAAATTTTCCGGGCTCATGGTCATTGCACTTTTTATACCTTCTATGTTCCATAATAAGATTTTTAAATTTCCTAGTGCGTCTTTTCTGTTTTGACTGCTTCTTTTTATGAGTTTATTTTGCTCGTTATTCGAGGCCGTAACCTTCATATACCCTTTCGGGGCGAAAGGCGCGAAATTTGAATCGCCTGACGACTATTCCTGTTGGCCGGAAATCCTCTTCATTAACCCTGGTTAGGTAATCGTAGGGGATACCCACTTTGAATGCTTTAGTGTTATAGTTATTTGTGATTTCTTCGCAGGTCACATTTTCCTTGATTCCTCTTTTAGTTAGGAATTTCTTCATGGCTTCCGGTGTTGTCTGTGGCTTCAGGCGTCCCACGAAGAGCCAGGCTTTCCTGTCTGCAGCTTGTAGGTCTTCATCTCTTGGTCCAGAGCCGCTCACTGAATTTTGTTGTTCGTGCTTTGCCTTCTTGTTCTCCTGCCAGTTACTTGTGTCCATTCCCCCTCGTTAATATCCGATTCTGGGTTGTAGTCGTGTTCACGCGATTCCTTACGAGATGGATGTGGCTGTTCTTTATTTGTTTTCCTGTTGTGGGTCTCTGTTATTACTGTTTGTTTGTGATCTTGGTCTACTGTCGGCGTTTGTTGTTGGTAGTTGCCTTCAACTTCTGCCTTTATCATGTTCCTTATATTGTTAGTAAACATATCGATCATTTCATTCATCTTCATTAATAATAAATTTATTGCAGCCAAATAGCCAGGATTAAAATAGAATACATTTTAAATTTACATATTTGCATATTCACACATTGTTTTTGTTCTTTTTGTGCATAGCTCAATGTGATATCGGTCTCACGATTTTTCGCATAGCGTACATTGACAGTCTTTATTTGCTTCATGACATTTTGTGTTGTTGCATATCAGGTGGTGGAATCCATGGACTGCCAACTTCATTGCAACACTGTTCATGATTTTCTCCTCTAGCGGAATACTAGTTGAGATCTGGCTGCTGTTGTGGTTTCCAATCTCTCCGCAAGTTTTCGGTACTGGTTGGTGGCCGCGTGGTGTTTCTTCCTTACTGTCACTAGATAGAGCGCCACATGTCCGGCTGCCAAGCTGTCCTCTCCCTCTGCCGATACATTTGCTTCGCTCATGTATACATTTTCTGATTCATTTGATAGGTTATTGTTCTCGGGATTTACCCTATTCTGCTTTTCACTTATTTTACTGAAATATTCATCCAAGGTACTCACCGCATTTAATAAATCTTCCTTCACATCTTTCTTCAGATATCCATTTATTTCCGCTATACTTTTCAATTTTTGCAGAGCGCTTTCTACATGTGTATTCACTGCGATCGCCATCTTGTAGAATATTATAGTTAAAGATTTTTCCTTTATAATCCCTATCTTATTACGATATTTAACAAATAAAAGCAATGAGAGGTGGAACTAATATCTGTGGACGAATCCAGAGCAAGACTGAAATAGTCACATTCACGAATTTCATCGAGAGTACAAAGGAGCATGGTATACAGACATTTCGTTTAACTCTCCCAACACAGTAGAATCGGAAAGTTTGTAACTTTTGTATGTCACGTTTATATCTGTTTTGCATTTGGGAATTTAGAAAAATGTCACAAACGAGTAGAAAACACTTCTTAAAAATCTCTGCATCGGCAAACGGTTTCATTTTGCGTGCTAAATTCTGCTACTTCATATGATGCTTTTGTTATCAATTTATTTTCACTTGCGGTATCCAACATCATTTTCCGTTAAGACACTGTTGACATTTTTAATGTTTTTAGATTTTCTGCTCTCAATTTAGAATCTTTAGGATATTTGCACTCAAAATTTAAATGCACTGTTCTATAATGCGTATTAAGATTAAATCGTTTATAACCTTGAACTACGTCTCGACATAATAAACACTTCGCACTGCCTTCCTTTTTAGCAGACATGAAGAAAATTCATGCTCCCAAGTATCTTGAAAAAACTTTTCCTTCATCTTCGAGTTTTTTCCTTTTCCCTTTCAAAAAAACACCAGCCATTTTTAAACATTAACATTCACTTGACTTCACTTCAAACTAATTAGGTAACACACAGTATCCAGTCGGATGTTCATAGAAACTAAATTGTATAATATTTTATTGTGAAGGATTCGGACGGCAATGTAGAAGTTTAAAAGGTCTTAAAAACACTAACGTACACATATTCAAAACCAATAAACACTTGCCAGGTGCATTGCCATTGCATTGTTGAAACACGTGCGCTACTGTACTTCATGGAATGACACAGGGATATCCAAAGTTTTGTAGAATTTCAATAAATATAATATCATTTTATACTTAGAATTTAATATTTAAGTGTAATGTAATAAACGTAAAAATATTCCAAGAGCCTTAATTAATATCTTCAAGAGCTGCATGCGGCCCGCGGGCCACGTAATGTTAACCGCTGCTCTTGTTAGTATTTTTGCAGTTTTTGAAATTTCGAAAATTTTTATATTTTTTGGAAAAACACAAAGATTATAGCCTTGGATTAACTCAATTTTCAAATTTTGGATTTAAAAAAGGATTTTTTTTATTTAATACAGCCCGACCCCACACTGTAGATAGTATTTTAGAGCATTTTTGAAATTCGAAAACCTTGACAA
>JASPKZ010000653.1:0-43978 GCA_030220185.1 Diploptera punctata | reverse complement strand
CAATTCCTTCCCTTGTTCATCACTGCAACCAGATCACAATATTATTATTGACAAAAGATCGCAATATTGTAAGAATGCATCCTAGCGGATAAATTTATATCGAACGTTATAGGTATTAGTTAATTTGATGACCTATGATGTAAATATGTCAATTATATTTTTCTGCAACGTCATTTCCTGAAAAATAATTCGTTTAAGAAAGTAAAATCAGTGTTTTCTTTCTTTTTTTGTGGTGTAATCAATTGTTACAATGTTTTTTATTATCTATCGCATGCGCTTTCTGCTGACATTCATGCACTATATATACAATCTGGTAGCCGTATTTCTTTATTATGACTATTTAACTCATGCCCCAAATGGGAGTCAATGACCAATCACATTTCAATGATTTTTTTATTTACAACCAATCACAGTCGTATTTGCCTAAATATTGACCAGTGTAAAGTTTATCATAATAAAGAAAGCACCTCCTTTTTAACATTCTGAATAGGTCATAGCATTATTTTGTAGTTACTGAGCTCTCTAAGAAATACGGCTACCAGATTGTATATATAGTGCATGAATGTCAGCAGAAAGCACATGCGATAGATAATATAAAAACATTTGTAACAATTGATTATACCAAAAAAAAAATAAAACACTGTTTGCACTTTCTTAAACAAATTATTTTCTAGGAAATGACGTTGCAGAAAAAATATAATTGACATATTTACATCATAGGACATCAGAATTGAATTAATACCTATAATGTTTTGTATAAATTTCTCTCCACTAGGGTGCATTCTTACAATATTGCGATCCTTTGGCAATAAATAATTTATGATCTGGTTGCAGTGATGAACATAGGAAGGAAATGAAGCACACCAATTGTTTCTCATTTGTTTTTCAAACATCACCGTTTACATTAAATATATAAATATTTTAAAATAACTACAGTTAAATAATGATTTGTGAGTAAACAGCTTAATTTTATTCGTTAAACAGTCCTAACAAATGCCACCCTTGATTTCCAAATTCTCTACATAAATCACTCCTCCTCACTTCATGAGTCGTGAATTTATCGATAATTTGGGAAATCACTCGTGGCATTATTTATGATAAACTTGAGTTCGTAAATTCTAGGCGAAACAGGCCTGTGGGTAGTTGTACATCAGAAATTACTGAAATGTGATTGGCCATTGACTCCCATTTGGTGCATGAGTTAAATAGTGTGATAAAAGTACTCATGGTTATTTTACTGGATTGTGTAAGGTTTCTCTTACCGAATAGTCTATAGCGGACCAAATATGCAATAATGTGACATCTTATATATTTATGTAGAACTGTTGATGACTTTTTACATATCAGGTCTCAAATGTTAAGGTATTGTTTAAAGAATGTTATGACTGGGAGATGTTTCTAAAAGGGAATGGTCTGGGTGTTCCAGTTTCTTCAGATACACATCAGCTGGCACAAGATATCACTTTCACTATCTCTGTAACATACGTAACCACGCCCTGGGGCGTCTTGGATCAGCGCACGGTCACACCTTTGCCTTTTCCAGTATAAGAGGTGACACATGGCAGATACACAAGATCTACACCAGTTACAGACTGCTCATTTGAAGTCAAACATATTTTAGTATATTTACTGAGCATCTGTTTATCAACCAGTTTCTTTTCATTGCATATTTCCAGAGAACCTACTTGTATCTCCAAAATAAGTAAATGTTGATCAACCAGTTTCTTTTCATTGCATATTTCCAGAGAACCTACTTGTATCTCCAAAATAAGTAAATGTTGATCAACCAGTTTCTTTTCATTGCATATTTCCAGAGAACCTACTTGTATCTCCAAAATAAGTAAATGTTGATCAACCAGTTTCTTTTCATTGCATATTACCAGAGAACCTACTTGTATCTCCAAAATAAGTAAATGTTGATCAACCAGTTTCTTTTCATTGCATATTTCCAGAGAACCTACTTGTATCTCCAAAATAAGTAAATGTTGATCAACCAGTTTCTTTTCATTGCATATTTCCAGAGAACCTACTTGTATCTCCAAAATAAGTAAATGTTGATCAACCAGTTTCTTTTCATTGCATATTTCCAGAGAACCTACTTGTATCTCCAAAATAAGTAAATGTTGATCAACCAGTTTCTTTTCATTGCATATTTCCAGAGAACCTACTTGTATCTCCAAAATAAGTAAATGTTGATCAACCAGTTTCTTTTCATTGCATATTTCCAGAGAACCTACTTGTATCTCCAAATAAGTAAATGTTGATCAACCAGTTTCTTTTCATTGCATATTCCAGAGAACCTACTTGTATCTCCAAAATAAGTAAATGTTGATCAATCAGTTTCTTTTCATTGCATATTTCCAGAGAACCTACTTGTATCTCCAAATAAGTAAATATTGATCAACCAGTTTCTTTTCATTGCATATTCCAGAGGACCTACTTGTATCTCCAAAATAAGTAAATGTTGATCACCAGTTTCTTTTCATTGCATATTTCCAGAGGACCTACTTGTATCTCCAAAATAAGTAAATGTTGATCAACCAGTTTCTTTTCATTGCATATTACCAGAGAACCTACTTGTATCTCCAAAATAAGTAAATGTTGATCAACCAGTTTCTTTTCATTGCATATTTCCAGAGGACCTACTTGTATCTCCAAAATAAGTAAATGTTGATCAACCAGTTTCTTTTCATTGCATATTTCCAGAGAACCTACTTGTATCTCCAAAATAAGTAATGTTGATCAACCAGTTTCTTTTCATTGCATATTTCCAGAGAACCTACTTGTATCTCCAAAATAAGTAAATATTGATCAACCAGTTTTCTTTCATTGCATATTTCCAGAGAACCTACTTGTATCTCCAAAATAAGTAAATATTGATCAACCAGTTTCTTTTCATTGCATATTTCCAGAGAACCTACTTGTATCTCCAAAATAAGTAAATGTTGATCAACCAGTTTCTTTTCATTGCATATTTCCAGAGAACCTACTTGTATCTCCAAAATAAGTAAATGTTGATCAACCAGTTTCTTTTCATTGCATATTTCCAGAGAACCTACTTGTATCTCCAAAATAAGTAAATGTTGATCAACCAGTTTCTTTTCATTGCATATTTCCAGAGAACCTACTTGTATCTCCAAAATAAGTAAATGTTGATCAACCAGTTTCTTTTCATTGCATATCACCAGAGAAGTTACTTGCATCTCTAAAAGAAGTGAATGTAGAATAAAACTTCTGAAATAATAAATATGTTATTATTTCTCATCTAATACCAATAATGGCGACTTAAAATGTGTACATTGCTCTTCAATCGCGTATTTCATATTTAGCAGTTTGTACATTATCTTCCTACGTCCAATTAATCTACTGTAATTCTCCTCCACATCTCTCTGTCATTCCAATCTCCACCACCCAATCATTTTTCCATAAGGCTGGACTATCCATCCAGAATGCACTTCTGTAATTGGTATTTGAGCCAAACCATACACCAACTAGACTTTGCAAACTGTGTCTTGTTCACTGATGAAGCATGCTTCACACATGAGAGAATCTTCTATTTCCGCAATTCCTGTGTCTGAAAGCAAGTAATGGTCTCTTAAACCAATTTATAGTAAATTAGCACTTACTTCTGATTAGGAAGAGTTAGTTAATCTATAACATTAGAATGTCAATCTAAAATAATTATTTTATGATACTCTTCTATTCCTCAAATAATACCCTTAAGCTGATTAACTCTATTCTTATTTTTCATTATTATACTTGTCATGCACGTATGGGGAATGAAAGACTTGCATGGAAGCTTCTTGTAGGAAACCCAGAGGGAAAACGCCCTGTTGGTAGACCAAGAATGAGGTGGGAGAATAACATTAACTATGATTTGAGGGAAGTAGATCATACAGGAAAGCATTAGCTCAGGATAGGGATGTATGGAGAGCTTATGTCCGCGCGGCCATGAACCTACGGGTTCGATAATGCCAGTGAGTAAGTGAGTAAGTCATGTTCTCATTTATGAATTATTATTCCTCCACATGGAAAACCCCCAAACCACGCTTGTGCAATCACATCAATATCGATTTTGTGTCAATGTGTGGGCAGGATTGTAGATGACTTCCTTCTGGGACCATACATTATGCCTGAACGACTGAACGCCAACACTTATTTGATACTTCTGCAATATGTTCTGCCTGAGTTACTTCATCCGATTCCTCTGAACATCAGACGCAGCACGTGGTTTCAACATGACGGGGCAACACCTCACTATGGGAATGAAGTACGTGGCCACCTGACAGCTACATTCGGCGCTCGTTGGATAGGTAGGGGTGGGCCCATTGCCTGGCCGACACGCTCGCCTGATCTCACCTGCCTATATTTCTTTTTGTGGGGCTACATGAAGGCAATGGTTTATGAAATTGATATTGACTCCGAAGAAGATCTTGTAGTACGCATTGTCAGTGCAGCAGCTGAAATAAGGGAAACCCCTGGCATCTTTGGAAGGGTACGACGATGTATAGCACGTCGATGCACCGTTTATCTGGATGTCAATGGACGTGTGTTCCAGCACTTGTTGTGATCCATCCTGACAATGCAACACTGAGTGTGTTTTTTTTTTTAGAATTGAGTACATCATTGGCCGCGGTGGACTAGTGGTTATGCTCCTTGCCTGTGGTCCAGATGGTCGAGTGTTCAAACCCGGCCGGGGTCGATGGATTTTTTAGGATGGAAAAAACCAAGGAGCAAGTCCTCCGGGAGGGATTTTAAGCCGTGGGTCCCGAGTCTGAAGATTTTCAGGCTCGAAAAAATCATTAAGCCTGAATGAAAAGGCCTCTAAGCAAAATTTACCGAATTTTCCCGTCCTAGTACTACCTTGGTTTCCTAGATGTCAGTATGAGGCGGAACGCTGACCACGTACCACTCAAAATGACATCTATACGAAAACAAGTGTAATTAATTAGTATGGTTCAAATTATTCTCTGTAGGGGGAGAGCGTCTAAATCTCTGTTAAGGGAAACATGGGCTTACAAGAAGAAGAATTAAGTACGTTTTGTTACTTCTTGTCTGTAAAGTATTTGGTTTAACACACATAATTATGTGACACAGAATGAATTGTTATTTGCACGAACCTAGTTCCTTCCTTCCCTTTCTCTAAGACCCCTCGTGCTCTGAAATGAAGCGTCACATCCTATAGGTTCCTTAACAAAATATGCTTCAATAAAGGTTAACTATCTGCTCACAAATTTTATCTAATTTAGAATCACCCTGTATTTTGAATAAGATAGGCGATAAACAATATCCTTGTCTTAACATTTAGTAACTCCAGAACCTGATGTAATAGTTTTACCCATTTTTACTCTTGAAATAGAGTCATCATATAAATTTTTATTATCTGGTAATGTTTTTGTTTTATTGTTACTGCACCTAAAATTCCCATAATTTAATCAGGACAACATTTTCGTAAGCTTTCTCTAAATCAATAAATAGTAGGTGAATTGGTTGTTGGAAGGTTGATTTTTTCTCAATTATTTGTTTTAAACTAAAGATGTGATCAATTGTGTTCAATGACATATATTTACAAATATTAAAAATAATCATCATCATCCTCATGGTAGGTCATCGGCCTGTTCCGCTCTCAGAATTCAGCTTCCCATCGTCTTCTAGTACGTTCCACATCTCTATAGCCTTGAGGTTGGTACAACAGTGCTTGTTTTGTTAGCCTAGAATAGTAAAAAATAAAGTAATCCCACTACAGGCCTCAGGAGGCCCTTGGGGTAGTAGGAGGTTAAGGCTCCCACTTTTTCTAAACAATCGGCACTTGATGTCAGCCGGGTTGTCAGCCCTGCGTGACGGCCGCCTTTACTCCTAGAACAAGCGTCTGGTACTCATTTCCGTTAGAGAAGATTTGGGTCAGTTTAAAAATTCTGACCCCATCGGGACTTGAACCCTCGACCTTCCGGCTTGTAGCGCAGTGCCTTAACCACTACGCTACGGCGTGCCCCCATTTCTACATATATGCAAACAAAAAGCAAGCTCCTAGAATAGTCCATTCTTAAAATATGTCCATGCCATTTTTGTTTACAGTTTTGTATTTTTTCATTTAGATTAAAAATGTTGAGTTCTTGCCTAATTATTTCACTAGGAATGTAGTCTCGTAGAGTATATCCTGCAACGTATCTGAGGAACTTCATCTCTGATGTTTCTAGTAATAGAAATAGAAAAGTACAGCACTCGATATCTAAGGCGACTAGAAGTTCATCCTAACCATCTTGCAATCAATCTTCTAGATAGCAGTGAAGAAATAAGAAGACTAAAAGGAAATAAAATAATAGAACTTCCTTTCATTTTCACATACAATGTTGTCTAATGGAGTGCTGTCAATGGGCAGTATTCTCCTAACAAATTATGTCTTTTAACAAATTTACTTATTGTCTTTTCAAGACAGATTGTAAATTAGCAATAAAGTTATATAAAAAATGTCACAATGGGAAACTGCCATTATCTTATAAAACGTTATCATTGTTTCTTTTGTTGCTTTTGATTGTAGTGTTCTTTTAATAGTCCCACACATGAATAATAAAAACATCTGAAGAGAAAAAATGTACCTGTTTGAGATTTCATTCACAGATCTCAAATGTTATGCCCTGAATTTTACCATTGAGCTGTGTGAGATAAAATTTAACCACGAACAAGTATTTTTCTTGTGTTTTGGTTCCCCATTAGTTTATGAATACTGAAATTCCTGTTCACACGATCCTAACAAAAAAAAACTTCATAATGGCGTCCTTGTTTTACAGAACATTGTGTATGGAACTTTCAGTAATGCAATTACCCATTCCATTATGTTTTAATTGTCTCTTTTATGTAATTAAGAGTAATTAAATTAAATCTTTATTACAGAAATAAATTCGGGCGATGACGATGTTGTACTTTTAGCAGAATCTGAAAATGAGCTCCAAATGTTAGCATATACATTTAAATTAATAGCCAATAGATATAATTGTAAAATATCAATAAATAAGTCAAAAGAAATGACATTTATTGGTAAATATGGAATTGGATCAAAAATTGTACTGGATAGCAAAATAATAGAACAAGCATCACATTTCCAATATTTAGGATGTGATATAACTTATAGAGAAAATAAAGATATAGAAAATAAAGTAAATAAATTTCAGGCTATTTGCGGAACCATAAAAAGAACCTTAGGTCGGAAAACAAGGAAAGATACGAAACTTAAATTATATGAAACAATGGATGTTCCTTTGTTGTTGTATGGAAGTGAAAATTGGATAATGAAATCAAGGAATAAAAGCAGGATACAGACTGAGGAAATGCTGTTTTTACGTAATGTCAAAGGATGCACAAGAGCGGATAGAATAAGGAATGAAACTATGCGAGAAGAATTAAATATATTTAAAATTGAAGATAAAATCAGAGAAAATAATAAGAAATGGACAGAACACTTAATGAGAATGAACAACGAAAGAATACCAAAAAGAACCTTCCTGTAATAATCCCAGAGAAACAAGAGATGTTGACCGACCACGTAGAAGATGGACTCCACTTTTAACTTCGCCGGAACAGGCTGCATAGCCTAAACCTTGTACTAGAAGAAGATGAAAGAAAAAAAAATTAAATAAGGTAAAATAATAAAGAGAAAACGTATTACGTATGTGTGTAAAGTGAATTTCGTTTTTCCCACATAATAGTGGAATTTGCTATTAACTAGGATTTATAGTGTTTCTATAGGTTATGATTGAATTAAACTAAAAAATCTGGATATAGAAGAGGTGCAGACAAGCAATTTTAGTTACGGAACTAAGGAGCTCAGACGAAAATGTTTGAAATCTCAGTTGTTAAAATTGATTGCATTTGATAGTCAAAATACATTATAAAAATAGTAGGGGTATTGAATGGTATGTTATGGCTTCAAACTTTCGTTAGGGTTTGAGATAATCCCAATTATTAAGAATTCATTAGTCGTATATCCATACTTTTCATTATATACAGTCTTTAAAAGTGCTCGTTGTTTGCCGAAATTTCGTAAATTATTTAAAAGCTAAATTTGAAAACAAAAAATGAATTCGTATGACAACTCCGAAAAGCCAATTCCGACATATGTGGTTGCTGCCACTACAATAAGATGAGGTTGTATGAATCTGTTCGCGATATAAAAAATCAAATAAAACATTTTGTTGGCCGCGGTGGACTAGTGGTTATGCTCCTTGCCTCTGGTCCCTAGGGTCGCGGATTCAAACCCGGCCGGGCATGATGGATTTTTTAGGATGGAAACATCCAAGGAGCAAGTCCTCCGGGAGGGACTTTAAGCCGTGGGTCCCGAGTCTGAAGATTTTCAGGCTCGTAAAAGGTACTTAAGCCTGAATGAAAAGGCCTCTAAGCAAAATTTACCGAATTTTCCCGTCCTAGCACTACCTTGGTTTCCTAGATATCAGTTTAAGGCGGAACACTGACCACGGACCATTAAATGACATCTATACGAAAACAAGTTCTATATTAGTATGGTTCAAATTCTTCCCTGTAGGGGGAGAGCGCCTAAATCTATGTTAAGGGAAACTTGGGCTTATAAGAAGATAAAACATTTCTAGTTGGACTCCTTCCAATCCCGAACTAAAAGTTGAAGCCATCCCATATCATTCAATATCTCAATTTAATTTTGAAAATGCAAACAACTGAACATTCAAGATTTCTTTCTACCGGTAATTTCATGGGTTAAATCGATTACTCCAGAAGAAGTGGTCCCATGTCGTAGATTTATGGCACGTAAACAATCTCAACCCTGAAAAAGCAGGATTCTGAACAAAACTTTTTCGACACTTTAACGCCTAGATTTGAATTACAAAGTTCCATCCAGCCATAGTAATTCTGCCCGAGGGCAGGTCTTTCACTGCAATCATAGTATTTTCATGCTATGCTTGCAGCTTTATTAGGGAATAGTAGATGTGGTAGCTTCCCGTTGCTTTCCACACAGGTGCAGGATGATGATGATGGTGATATGATTTCGGGGACCGTTTGGGCCTTAAAGTTTTCCTGACATTTGTCTTACAGGTGAGGAAAAACATTACAAAGTTAATGATCCGAATTATTAAAAACCCTATTTAAATAAAATAATACAAACACAGGCTAATAATAAACAATTTAATTATTTGAAATAAATTCATCACTTGTGAGCCGCCTTTTCTAAAATCGAATCGTGTGAATGTAGATGAAAATTGTTATAGGTATCAGCTTTCAGAAAATATAAATAAATAAATTCACTAGGAAACAGATCGTGGATTCATAAAATAAAATGAGTTAAAATACCTTTTTAGGTAAAATCCGTCGTCCTCAACTTTTAAAATATGTGATCTGTATGCCTGTAGGCCTTTCAGGACATCCGTCCCATCCTCAGCAGTTATTCTTGGCTATAGCATCCAGGTTGATGTTTGATGCTGTAGCGAAGAATAACTGCTGAGGATGGGACGAATGTCCTGAAAGGCCTACAGGCATACAGATCATATATTTTAAAAGTTGAGGACGACGGATTTTACCTAACAAGGTATTTTAACTCATTTTATTTTATGACTCTCCACCTCAACGGTTTTAACAATGAATTTTATTAGTATTGAGATCGTGGATTACGAAGAAGATTTTGACGATCTAGATTCTAGGAGCTACTCCATTAATACCTCTAAAATAATAAACCCATTCATATCTTCTAATTAATAATTCTTAAATTTGTCCTACTCACTGCCATATCACACATTAAAGATGATACTCCAACTTACCTGAAACAAAAATAAATCATATAATTAGAATTTTTTCTGTTTATGATCCTATAACAATAAATGTTTGATTCACCTAATTGTACATTTATGACATTTAATGGTCAAAATAAAACATATTCTTCTTCATATTATTATTATTATTATTATTATTATTATTATTATTATTATTATTATTATTATTATTGTTGTTGTTGTTGTTCTTTGGGGTTATGGCTCTCTAATCACATCCATCCACTGTTGTCTGTCTTGAGCCTTCATTCTCCATATTTTAATACCTAGTTGTATGATGCCATTGTACATATAATCCATCCATAGTAGTTTTGGTCTCCCAATTTTTCTTTTTCCAATTACTTTGGCGTCTAAAATAATAATAGGCACTCTATCATCATTCATCCTGACAACATTTATTAGCTATTCCTTTCTTCTTATTTTGATATCAGTTACAATATGGACATCCTTATATACGTTTTGAAGATCTACATTTGTTCGAGATCGCTAGGTACCGTTTTCAAATACTGGTCCATATAGCTTTCTGAGTATTTTCTTCCCCATATGACCAGATACCGTATTTGAGGAAGAAAAGTACAAAGTGTTCTGCAAGATCTAGTAACATTTAAAGAAAGGTGGTATACAACTAAACAAGAAAATATGTTCTTAAAAATTGATATCTTCTAAATTATTATAGAGGAACTTCGGGTAATTTGGACCCCTTATTTGAATTTGTTGTTTTTCTTCTTTTAATTAAGGGATTTGAATTTTGTTTAATTACAATGATTATCATTAGTTTTCAACTATGAAATAGCATTGTTATTTTATTCAATTATGGAAATATCTTCATAATTTATAAACTTTTTTACATTAGAAGGAAGATCCACTTTAAGCTCCATATTCGCATAAAGTGGACCCCAGGGTCCATCTTAGATTTTAGTCTACTTTTAAGTTTATTTACTCTATTAATTTATATAGACAGGCATAGATTAATCTAAAAATATTTATGACTGATCATAATTACTAGGGAATTGTAGGTGTGGTAGCTTCCCGTTGCTTTCCACACCGGTGAAGGATGATGATGGTAATGATAAGGATGGTGATGATGGTCATATGATTTCGGGGACCGTTTTGGGCCTTAAAGTTTTTCCTGGCATTTGTCTTACAGGTGAGGAAAAACCCCGATAAAAACCTCACCCAGAAAAACTGCCCCGACCGGGGATCGAATCCGGGCCCGATGCGTGACAAGGCAGCACGCTACCTCGAGACCACAGCGGTGGACATTATAAGGATATTAAATACAATTAATTAAGTGAATTATTCCTCATTGATAAAATATGCGTATTCGTGTAAAGTGGACCCAAGTCCTTGGAGGTTCGACATTAACCGAATTCCTTTGTTAATATTTAAGTATTTTATACAGCCACCATTTCACATAATATCACACCAAACCCGTCGGTATATGAAAACAGCATATATATATAAAATATAATATATTATTAAGTTTTTTCAACATTAGTAATATTCAATACCAGAAATTAAGAATTGATTCTTAGCTTGAAAATCTTTTAAAGTAGCCATTTTCATAAATATCACAAATAAACCCTTCTTCGCACAAATAATAAAATAAACTGTGAGCTATTTAGTTAGTTAATTAGTTACGCCGTATATACGTGTACTATATATTTTTGTGTGTATGTGTCATTTAACTCTCTAGCGGCCGGAATTTTTTATTCATCTAAACCAAATTTGGCATATATATATATATATATATATAAATTAATTTTTTTTTAAATACGTTAAGTTCGTTGACCAGCAATTTCGGACCATTAGATGTAGGAGTTCACCCGAAACGAAAATTTAAAAATCGGTCTAGCGGTAGCAATGTTAGGTTTTTAATATTTCGCTCATTTGTAACTGCTTGATTAAACTGTTAATATCATGTACAATTGACTATTATTTAAACAACTGAAATGACATGTGTGATTGAAGAGTGTGTATTGTCTTAAATGTCGGTGTTGTCTCAAAGAAGCCCCTGGAATTGAGCTCAGAAAGAAGCCCTCCATGTCCTTTTGTGATCCAGAATTTGAAATCCTCTTCCGACATGTCTTGTCCCTGTAAGAGCCGTGTGGTGCATTAAAAAATAGTCCCACCTACAAAGTAAAGTGATCCCGCTACACGCCTTAGGCCCACTTTTTATAGACAGTCGGCACTTGATGTCGGCTGGATTGTCAGCCCTACGTGACGGCCGTCTTTACCCCAGAACAAGCATCTGGTACTAATTTCCGTTAGAGATTAAGTCGACCCCAGGGCCAGTATAAAAATCCTGACCCTACCGGAACTCGAACCATCGACCTTCTGGCTTTTAGCGTAGTACCTTAACCATTCGTTACGGCGTGCCCCCCACCACGTACAAAGGGAGATGTTAAATTAAGGTAAATAAATAAAGAGTGGAATGAAGACTACAATGAGAGTAACTTTGGATATGAAATAAATAAATATTTTTTTGTGTTCGTCGAAGGAAAATGTAAATTAAAAGTGAAGGTTTTATTTATCTATTTTTCCAGATAAAGTGCTTCTTGTAGCCAAATCGCCTGTGCCTGTGTGAATGAGGAAGCTGGTGTAGGAGGTGAGTAAGCTATTTACTGTACTAAATTATACATTAATTTCCAACAGTGAATAAATCGCTCTGGCATTAAAATCACTGTTTAGATTGCTTAGAACGAAAATTAAAAGGACAACTTATATACCGGTAATTGGAAAAAAAAAATGTATTTTTCTTTTTTTTATTTGTAATATAACAATATACCAATTTAATTCTTGATCATTATCATAAGTAATGCCACGAGTGATTTCCAAATTATCGATAAATTCACGACTCACGAAGTGAGAAGTGAATTTATCTAGAGAATTTGGAAAACAAGAGTGGCATTTGTTAGGACTATTTAACGAATAAAATTAAGCTGTTTACTCACAAATCATTATTTAACTATAGTTATTTTAAAATATTTATACATTTAATGTAAACGACGATGTTTGAAAACAAATGAGAAACGATTGATACGCTTCATCTGCTTCTTTTGTTCATCACTACAACCAGATCATATTATTTATTGCCAAAGGAACGCAATGTTGTAAGAATGCACCCTAGTGGAGTAATTTATAACCAACGTTATAGGTATTAATTAATTTCTGATGTCCTATTGTAAATATGTCAATTATAGTTTTCTGCAACGTAATTTCCTGCAAAATAATTCGTTTAAGAAAGTGCAAACAGTGTTTTTTTTCTTTTTTTGTGGTATAATCAATTGTTACAAATTATCTTGATGAAGATTTTCGGGCTGTAAGGCCGTGGTCGTGAGGTTTGTAGTTCCCTACGTTTCGCCAAAGACTGCGTCTGGCATCCTCAAGAGTTATGTATATATATATATATATATATATATATATATATATATATATATATATATATATAGACTATAATTTAAACAGTTTATTTTGAATGAATTAAAAATAATTTATAAAATTTTGGTATACTTTTCTCACGAACTATTTGAGATGAAATTACCCAATTTTTCAGGACACTTCACTTATTATATGATGAAGATCCTGTAGTACATCCAGTCCTTAAAAAGACCTTGTTTTTAATACAGTTTATATCCATCCATCCACAGTAATTCTACCAGAAAGCAAGTCTTTCGCAGCAATCATAGCATTTCCATGCTATGCTTTGCAGCTTTACTTGGGAATTATAGGTGTGGTAGCTTGCCGTTGCTTTTCACATCGGTGAAGGATGGTGATCATAATAATAAGGATGATGATGATGATGATGGCCGGTTGATTTTCGGGGACCGTTTGGCCCTAAGCTTCCTCACATTTGTCTTACAGGTGAGGAAAAACCCCGAAAAAACCTCACCCAGGAGCCTGTCCCGACCGGGAATCGAACCCGGGCCCGCTGCATGACAAGGCAGCACACTACCCCGAGACCACAGCGGTGGACTTTTTCTTATTTATTTTATATTATATTTTTTGCGTGATTTTTTTTCTGTTAGTGTTATGTTAAGCGTTTTACTCTAGGTTTTGAAAATTTTACTTACTTTTATTTCTCTTGTGATTTTTTTAATCTGAGTATATATTAATATAAAATTATGGAATATTCACCTGAAAGGTCCGTCTCCTCAACTTAATTAATCATTTAACTGTAGCGCTTTCGGGACTTGTCCCATCATCGGCAGGATTCAAAACTGGTGTTTCACTGAAGATCTGGTAGAGGGGGTTGCATGTATTAGGTTCGTTTTCGTTTATCAGGCTGTCGTTGTGAGCTGCTTTCATGATTTCCATCTCTTCGAGTACGTTTATCTTCGCTGGATTATTTTCTCTGTGCATTACTGTTAGGGTGTTTTCAATATTTAACATGCGATGTCCTTCATGGATAACGTGTTTTGCATAGCTTGATTTCCCTTCTGCATGAATGAAGTCTCGAAAATGTTCTTTGAATCTGATGTTAAAACTCCTGTTTGTCCTTCCTATATAAAATTTGTTGCAGTCCTTACATGTCAGTTATAAACTCCTTTGCTGTTGAAAATGTTATTTTCTTCAATGTTATTGTTTATTATGTTTTTTATTTGTTATTGGTTCTGTATGCTATTTTTACGTTTTATCGGCTTTCTTTAGTGCATTGGCTAATTTTGTCGTTTGGCAAAAACCAATGGCTATAATGAAGAATTCATAGATAAGCTCGTAAAAAAACAAAAAAGGAAGAACAACATAACCAACATAACTAAACTAGAAAAAGATTCTGACAACAACAAGAAAACATGGATAACACTTACATACACAGGAAAAGAAACGACAAAATTAGCCAATGCACTAAAAAAAGCCGATAAAAACGTAAAATAGCATACAGAACCAATAACAAATTAAACAACATAATAAACAATAACATTGAAGAAAATAACATTTTCAACAGCAAAGGAGTTTATAAACTGACATGTAAGGACTGCAACAAATTTTATATAGGAAGGACAAACAGGAATTTTAACATCAGATTCAAAGAACATTTTCGAGACTTCATTCACGCAGAAGGGAAATCAAGCTATGCAAAACACGTTATCCATGAAGGACATCGCATGTTAAATATTGAAAACACCCTAACAGTAATGCACAGAAAAAATAATCCAGCGAAGATAAACGTACTCGAAGAGATGGAAATCATGAA
The DNA here is from genome assembly GCA_030220185.1 of Diploptera punctata. Taxonomy (NCBI): domain Eukaryota; kingdom Metazoa; phylum Arthropoda; class Insecta; order Blattodea; family Blaberidae; genus Diploptera; species Diploptera punctata. The sequence goes on along the minus strand of JASPKZ010000653.1, from coordinate 28,996 downwards.
AGCAGCTCACAACGACAGCCTGATAAACGAAAACGAACCTAATACATGCAACCCCCTCTACCAGATCTTCAGTGAAACACCAGTTTTGAATCCTGCCGATGAGGGACAAGTCCCGAAAGCGCTACAGTTAAATGATTAATTAAGTTGAAGAGGCGGACCTTTCAGGTGAATATTCCATAATTTTATATTAATTTTGAATAAACCTCAACGGAACACATCAGGAATCTTATAAAAGTTGAGTATATATTATTAAGAATTGGCGTAATTGATTAGAGAAATTTGCCGGAGACGAAGTGTCTGTTCCGGGGAACACGCCCACAGGACACAGGAAGCGGATACATCACGCGCGCATTTCCTTACTTGTACACGTTGCTACTGTTTATGCACACTGCGTACCCGACAAAAGTATGACAACGCTTTGTTCCTCAACAACCAACCATCGTAATGAAACTGTTCCTTGATGGATATACTGTAAAATCCATATTTCAAGTTTTGGTGCAGGGGGGGGGGGGGTTTGTAATTGAAATATTGATCTTCTATAGTATAGGATACGAGGTTGGAAAGTGGTTATTTACAGAATCTCGGAAATTAAAAACTTGCTATCGCTCGGTTTTTAAACATTTCCTCGATTCTGTAAAACACTTCATAAATTTGCGTTGTACATTATTTTTTGCGCGATGGTATTTTCAAAAAATAAATAATAGTAAAATAATAACATATTTGTTGGAAATACTTGCGTTCATTATAAACAATTGACTGACGTTAGCAGTCTGGTCAATGTATATACTAAATGCCGAAAGTAATTGTTGAGGTTACAGCAGGTCTTGTTATCAATCTCGCATAAATTGGCTGCAGTTACGAATGATTGTAATTAAAACTTCGAAATTGAAGAAGCGTGGGAAGTTGGGTGGCTTCTTTAGTGCCAGAGAAATCTAAATTAAGTAATGAAAAAACATACATTTAATTCAGAGAGTGGCTGGAGGAAAAGAATTGTAGTGTAAGTGAAAAAAGTATGGTTGCTTATTTCGTGCTTAGGAGTGAAACATTAAAGTCTCCAGCGAGTTTGTGGTCAGAATATTCAATGCTGACGACAATGATAAATTTAAAAGAAGGTATCAATATTGCAGATTTTGTTACACTAGTTCGCTTCCTCAAAAAGAAAAATGTTGGACGTAAAGCTAAAAAGTCTAAAAGTTTTCAGTAGAATTTTGTTAAGACAACTTTCAATATTGTTTCAAATGAAGTTCAGTTTATTTAAAATGCAGTGATTTATTTCATATGATGTATATTAACACTACCTTTTGGATATATTTTTATATATAGGCCTACATAAATGACAGTGGTTTTACTTCCCGCACGTGGATTGTAAATGTAATATTACAGTAGAGTAATATTACAGGAGAGTTAAAGAAGGTGGGAGAAGTCAAAATCTTATATTATTTATTCGGGGGAATGCTATGGTTATTTAGGTTGGCAATCCCGAAATGTAGGAAGTAGAACTTTCAATTATGGTCGCCATGCTGTATGTACGACAAACGCATTATCGCGCAAAAAAGTATTTTCTTTAATAAAGGATCATCCTGTTTCCCCTTTTCCATATCATCAATACTTTCAACCCTCTCACCACTCATTTTTTTCGCTCTTTTAGCATTTCGTTAGGGAAAGACAACGTGAGCCCCATCCAAATAGAGTGTAACATAGAATAGCAGTTGTAACTTGATTTGGTGTTATAATTAATTAGCTGCATGTGATTATTTTCCTGTTCTGTATATCATGTTCTTCTTTATCGCAGTTTAATCTCTCACCTTATACGTACTTTATACACGCCCACGCTTCCAGGGCCTTACAGTGGCGCGATCTGTCGGGAGAGGGATTTTAAACTACGGATCACACATGTACTTTTTTGATCGCACAAGCACATGGAGAATCTCGCCGAATGAGTGACCAGCTCAATGTCGGGGCCTCCTCCGAGACAACACAACATTAAGACGAAACACACCATTCACACATACATTCCTACTAAACATGGCGAATATGATGATGATGATGGCCAGATGATGTTCGGGGCTGTTTAGGCCTTAACGTTTCCTGACATTTGTCTTACAGATGAGGAAACTTCCCCAAAAAATCACCCAGGAAACTTGCCCAGACCCGGGTTCGAACACGGGCCCGCTTCGTACGACGTAGCGTCGCTACCTCGAGAACATAGCGGTGGACCACATCATGTTCTGATTAATATATTTACTTAACACACATATTTAGCCTAAATATTGTGCACGCCGATAAACTTCTCTGATCATATGCCTTTCAATGTAGTCTGTAATTTGAGAGTTCAGTCCAAGTTTATATAGCACTTATCTAAGTTATACTACATATATATATATATATATATATGGTATGATAAGAAAAATAAATGCCTGGACGGGATTCGAACCCGGATATGGATATATATATCCATCCATAGTAATTCTGCCCGAAGGCAGCTTTACTAGGGAATTGTAGGTGTGGTAGCTTCCCGTTGCTTTCCACACCGGTGAAGGATGATGATGAAGATGATAATGATAAAGATGATGATGATGATGATGGTCATATGATTTCGGGGACCGTTTGGACCTTAAAGTTTTCCTGACATTTGTCTTACAAGTGAGGAAAAACCCCGATAAAAAACCTCACCCAGACAAACTGCCCCGACCGGGGATCGAACCCGGGTCCACTGCGTGACAAGGTATGCGTATCTGTGTGTGTATATATATATATATAATATATATATATATAGTCCACCGCTGCGGTCCCGAGGTAGCGTGCTGCCTTGTCACGCAGCGGGCAAAGGTAGGGGCAGTTTTTCTGGGTGAGGTTTTTATCGGGGGTTTTCCTCACATGTAAGACAATGGCCAGGAAAACTTTAAGTCCCATACGGTCCCCGAAATCATATGGCAATCATCATCATCCTTATCATCATCATCATCATCCTTCACCGGTATGGAAAACAATGGGAAGCTACTACACCTACAATTCCCTAGTAAAGCTGCAAGCATAGCATGAAAATGCTATTGTTGCAGTGAAGGACCTGCCTTCGGGCAGAATTACTATGGATGGATATATATATATATATATATATATATATATATGTGTGTGTGTGTGTGTGTGTGTGTGTGTGTGTGTGTGTGTGTGTGTGTGTGTGTGTGTGTGTGTGTGTGTGTAATTAACATTGATTTTTATTAAGCAGTATGTATATGATTTCTATTATTTTCAAGAATCTTGTGACATTTGCCATCGAAAATTTAAAAAAAAATCGCATTTCTACATAATTCTAGGCATGAATTTTTTTTTCAAATATATCTTATATGTTTGCACTTGTATGTAATGAACGTATCAAGTTTCTTAATGTCTGCTCATCATTCAATATCGACGAAGAATTTTAGGTCAAAAACAACACTTTGGGAGAGGAGATCAAACCTAATATTTATGAGATTGGAAAAGTCCACTACAGCTCCATGATACAATGTAAAAATAAATAATAAGCATTTTTCATACGTTTTTGTAAGGCAGGTTATTTTATGCCCAAAAATTTATACAAATTTTAGCTACTGTTGAAAATGGAGACCATCAACTTTGATAATACAACCGCATATTTCATTTTTACGCTCTCCAATTTTCCTTATTTGTTTGGTATGATATTAGATCCCATAATTCGTTTTGTGACTCATAGTGGTCAACCTGAGGAAGTTGATTGTGAAATGAAAACCATATATGAGCCAACAATTGACTATTACAAAGATAAATACCAATTAGATAGTATAACTGCCACTGGATTGATGATCGGGGCAAGAGGTACTATACCAGGATTCTTAGCCAAATTTTGTAATTACTTAGATTTGGACAGGGTGTATCTTTCTAAAATTGCCATCACTGCCATTAGAGGATCAATTTCAATTTTAACCCATTCGCTTCAGGTTTAAATGCTCAATTCATTTCCCCAGAAACCGCATTTAAGTTACCATAAATTATATCTTCTAATTTTCAGACATTCAAAACAAGCAAAAGATAACGGTGTTTGAGATCACAATAAGGGCGAAGGCCAGAACACATTCCTCTACCGTTCGTAAATTTTAACAAAGATTACCCTACCAAGGGATTTGCCAAATATTGCAAAATATATAACAGCAAAGTAAAGCGAATGTACCTCGTCATCTGAGTTGAAGGCCATTTAACTTCCGGCGAGTCTACCCTCGTCTTTTGAGGTTAATGGGTTAAGAAACCATATTTACAAAATTTCTAATTTATAGTATGTATTCTTCAATTAGGCGTACGATTTGAATTTTTTAAATGCATTTCATAAATTCCAATAATTAATTGTCCGTATCACTTTGTCCTTGAGGAAATCCCCTAATGAGTGAAGTTGTATATAATAAAACATATTAAAAATATCCTTGACAGTGACTGTAACTTTTCAGCGTTCGGTAAGAAAGTAGGATCAATTCATGTTGGAAGTTCATCTTCATAGTTGAGCTCTTGCACATAGATAGCAGAGCGATCAGTAATAATTGTCAATACAATTACTGGTACATTGTAATAGACAAATCATATAATTCTATCAATTTAAAAAATATTTCTCATTCCTAATATATTTTTCCAGCATGCTGATTTACTACGATTGAATTTGAAATCGCAGCAATTAATAAATGTTTACTTTATAATTGTTAGTCAGCAGTTGTGTGTTAGTGCCAGCATTAGTGTATTAGTGTCATATTGCATTTGTTTCCTATTATCACCACCAAATATTGGCTATTTATTAATTTTTGGTTTTGATTTCAGGTTCTTGCCGTGAAATCAATTATTGTGCGGTCATTGTTAGGTTCTTGTCTTCAAATCAGTAATTGTTTGGTCGTTGTTAGGTTCTTGCTTTGAAGTCAATAATTGTTGGGTCATTGTTAATCAGGGTTGCCACCACCTGGTGAGGAGAAGTGCCTACGATCTTAAAATGCAAGTTTTATCTATGAAGGAAGGTGTATTTTAAAACTTCAATAGTGAGCTTACCTACTTGTACTTCTGAAGTATAATTTCTTTGTATTTTTCTTTTACTCTATTGGAATTGACGTGCTTGTAATATGATGACTGAATTAAGAATATAAAATCTATTTTAAGAAATAAATATATTAGTGCAGTGAAAGATTCTGTAATTCTGAATTTAAAAAAAACTGTTTATTTAATTGTCTTCCCTTTTAAGTTTATATAACTTATATTTTTATATTCTTCTCACCAGAAATTCTATTTCTATAGGATATTCTTTGTTTATATCTTACTCTCACTGAGGGCTGTTCTGAATCACTATCCACCCCTCGTATATATAGACTTGAACCCCCCCCCTCCATTAATACAGGGTCTGATTATAATAGTAGTACCATCAGAGGATGCCCACGTTTCTTTGTGTATGTTATTTGGATAGAATGTACACATTTTACTTAATTTATTTCTGGTAGTCGCAAAATATATTAATCTTCATCCGTTATTGTTACAAAATGTATACAAAATACTCAAATTGTAATAAAATGGATAGAAGTGGCTAAAGAAAAGGCGACAAATGACCAGAAAAGCTATTAGTGGCTTTTTCACAAATTTTAGCTAATTATGTTTTGAAAATGACCAGATTTAGTTACAAAGTGGCTAAATTGGCAACACTGCTGTTAATACAGTATTTTGCCGGTACCGATCGAGTTGAATGAGTTTTTTTTTCTGGTTCCACTCAATCATTAAGGCAAATGCTGGGTTGTAATTTCATATTATTTTATTATTTCAGGATTGTTTCACAGGTATCCTCTATTACACAGGTATCCTCAACCAAAATATACTTTTTTTTTTTTTTTCCTTCCACACTTCTCGATCTTGCGTGTCTGCTTCTGTCATATTCTCTTCTTGGTGTTGTCTTGAATTCCCTTTATCCACGTTGGCTTTGGTCAAATATTTATTTGTATTTGTGCTGGTTGAGTGGAAGAGAGAGCCTTATGGCCTTAACTCTGCCAGAATAAATAAAGTATTATTATTATTATTATTATTATTATTATTATTATTATTATTATTATTATTATTATTATTATTATTATTATTATTATTACCACGTTCCCTTTTCCAGGAGGTATCCGTTTCAATACTTCTTTGTTTGTTTCTGTGTCCCTTTTTCTCATTATATGTCCATACCATCTTAGTTGGATTTCATCAATCTCTATACAATATCCTTTTCTACATTCATTATTTCTCTTATTATATCCTCATGCTTATAAATTTTACAAATCCCGAGAAGTTTGAATGGACATTTCCAATCAATTATTCTCTAGTGGAATGCAGGCTTTCACGGCCGGTAATCATGGTAGTAAAAGATTCCGGGCTATGTGGCCGTGGTCTATAACTGGCGTTTCTTCCAGACGTTTCTCCCTCAACTGCGGAGGGCATCTTCAGTGGCGACAGCTTCTAGCGCTCGCCACTGAAGATGCCCTCCGCAGTTGAGGGAGAAACGTCTGGAAGAAACGCCAGTTATAGACCACAGCCACATAGCCCGGAATCTTTTACTACCACAATTGTTCTCTATTTGTAAATAACCAGTTTGGACCCTACCACAATCTATGTCGATTTTATGCTAGAAGTGTGAGATACCCATTCAATGGAAATTAAATAAAATTGAATTAAATGAGATGAGAGAAAGGTAGGTCGTGCTCACTTAAAAGGTAAGTAAAACTGTAAAAACAAACATATTATTTGGTTTGGCTGGCAAAAGCAGGTAGTACGCTTTAGCCTGGAGCCGCCTCGCTTCATAATAGCTGCTATAAATACATATTTATTACTTCACTGTTATTAATTGAGAAGCTGGACTAGTTTTGTTATGGTAGGTACCTGCAATGAGTGAAGGCTGTAGCACACAAACTACATAGAAATTTGCGAAATATCGTTTAACAATTGCTGCTAGCGTTCATAATAACGTTGTTTATGAAACCGAGTTCAACTTTCATCTTGTGGTACTCCAACCTAGTAGCAAATCACAAACTAAAACATTTCTACATATTCAATCTCTTCTATAGTGTTTTGTATATTTTACTTCCCCTTGAATTAATTTATTTTATGACTAGAAACTGACTTCTAAATTTATATATTTTGTATTCCCTCTCCCTTTAACTAAAACTTTGTAATGTTTATATTCCATATAATAATAATAATAATAATAATAATAATAATATAATAATAATAATAATAATAATAATAATAATAATAATAATAATAATAATAATAATAATAATAATAATAATAATAATAATAATAATAATAATAATAATAATAATAATAATAATAATATTGATAATAATAAAATAATAATTATATATATATATATAGTCCATCGCTTTGGTCTCGAGGTAGCGTGCTGTCTTGTCACGCCAGCGGACCCGGATTTGATTCCTGGTCGGGACAGACTCCTGGATGAGATTTTCTCGGGGTTTTTCCTCGCCTATAAGACAAATGTCAGGATGCTTAGGGCCACGAAAATCATCCCGCCATCATAATTACCTTTATAATTATCATCATCATCATCATCATTTTTCCGGTGTAGAAAGCAACGAAAAGCTACCACACCTATAATTCCCTAGTAAAGCTGCAGAGCATAGTATGGAAATGCTATGATTGCAGTGAAAGACCTGCCCTCGGGCAGAATTACTATGGATGGATGTATATATAAAGTCCACCGCTGTGGTCTCGAGGTAGCGTGCTGCCTTGTCACGCAGCGGCCCCGGGTTCAATCCCGATCGTGTTAAGCTTCCTGGGTGTGGTGTTTTTCGGGGTTTTTCCTCACCTGTAAGACAAATGTCAGGAAGCTTAGGGCCCAACGGCCCCCCGAAAATCATCCGGCCATCATCATCATCCTTATTATTTTCATCCTTCACCGGTGTGGAAAGCAACGGGAAGCTACCACACCTATAATTCGCTATAGCATGAAAATGCTATGATTGCAGTGAAAGACCTGCCCTCGGACAGAATTACTATGGATGGATATATATATACACACATATCGAAGTCCTGAATACCCATTATTTAATGATATACGAACAGTTTTATTTTTTATATATTTTACCTCTCTCTCTCTCTCTCTCTCTCTCTCTCTCTCTCTCTCTTTCTTTCTTTCTTTCTCTCCTTTCTTATTCTGTAAGCATAAATGTATGTTATTGTAGGGTTACATTTCTATAATTTTGGGACCGTGTTTAAAGGGACTTACATATTTATATATATATATATATATATATGTCAATGGAATTGCACCCACTCTTGTGAGGAGAGGCGTTTCTAATAGCAAAAGAGCGGATTGTACATACGGGTAGCATATTAGCATGTTTATTCAGAATATATGAATATGTGAATTATATTAACTACAAGGCCTATCTTAAAGATGTTTCGCCATGTCGTTCCAACACAATTTGACCTTTAAAGATTTGAAGTGTCAGAGCTTTACCTTTACCGTTTATATAAAGAACAACCGCTATTTCAGTAACATCAAGGTTATTGGTAAGTGAAAGTACAATTCTATGTCCCATTACTTCACGGATGCTCAGACACATTCCTTTACAAATCATTGTATGTTTATCACCTACCGATCATATTTTCCATCTTTAATGTATAATCCATTTTCCTTGTTTCTTATTTATTATTATTTAGTCAGGTTACATTATTTTCAAATTTTCTGATAGCCAAATACCAATAGTACAATACAATCGGTCACATATCATAACAAATAAAAACAGATTAATTATATATGGCACGAATCGCTGGGAACCAAACCACTCGGTCTATCCATTGAACTTCTCTCAGATTCCTGCTCTCCATTGCTTCCCAGACACCCTTCACCCATGTTGTCCATGAACTCTCTCTTTTTTTTTTGTCTTGATGGAATCCATTCATAAGCCAACCTTGGTAACCTCTTTTCAGTTATTCTCATTACTAGCTTTATAAAGTAGTGTTAAATTCCCAATAAATGTCTTCTTAACTAAGAAGCCGCCATTGGCAAAGATAGAAGCAAAGGTTTCAAGCATTTGGCGCGAGGGAATTACAACGTATACAAGAGAAAAATTTGCGTCTAGATCGCAACTCGCCTCGGTAGATCAGTTGGTAGAGCACTTGGCCCGGAAAGCCAAGGGTCCCGGGTTCGAGTCTCGGTCTAGGCGAAAATTTTTCTCTTCAAATATAATTTATCCTTCAGTGAGAAGTGTTAAATTAATAATAATAAAAAACGTCAATAGAAGCCCTGCTGGCTTTATAAAGTAGTGTTAAATTCCCAATAAATGTCTTAACTAAGAAGCCGCTATTGGCAAAGATAGAAACAAAGGTTTTAAGCATTTGGCGCGAGGGAATTACAATGTATATAAGAGAAAACTTTGCGTCTAGGTCGTAACTCGCCTCGGTAGCTCAGTTGGTAGAGCACTTGGTCCGGAAAGCCAAGGGTCCCGGGCTCGGTGTAGGCGAAAATTTTTCTCTTCAAATATAATAACCTAATATACCAGATAAATAAATGGATTTCCAGTATTTGGGTAATACACAATAGGCCTATATGATATCTATAGGATATGTTTCGTTTGAAACCGTTGATTACATCCAGTAGGCTGGGTATATGGATTATTTTGTAATTATGTTTTTGTTTCTACATGAAATAGTGATCTATGATCAAATAGCTCATTACAATGAAATTCAAACCTGGAATTTTTAATAAATGAAAATCTCTAGTCAGGTTACTAGTCTCCAGAATTTTAACCCGGGTTTTAAGAACTGAATCTCAAATGTTACCATGTGAGCCAACCCGCTCACTTATTGCTTGTTGTTAGCAGAGAGAAGAAAAATAAAATTGCAAGTCATCTTTATCGTATAAACCATGAAATCTCTATACACATTTTTTACAAGTGTTTTAACAAATTTTAATGACTCACTCCTCGCCTCGTTTGCACATTTCAACATCCTATTTTACATTTTTATATTTAATTCGATACGCTTACTCATTCTTCATAAAGAAGTTACATTCTTATCAGTCATTTTTACAGTTTCACTATATCTTCTTAAAAATCGCCATTGATGCTAATCATATACGTAAATTTAATTAATACCAAAAGCATGTACGTAATATCCCTTTTTGCGCGATAGTGCGTTTTGTCGTACTTGGCATCAATGGCGACCATTATTGAAAGTTGAACTTCCTACATTTCGGGGTTGCCAACCTAAATAACTATACTGTAATATTACATTTACACCCACATGTGGAAAGTAAAATCACTGCCCTCTATATATACTACGTACAATGTATATACAGAAAATACCCAAAAGGAAATGTTAATATACATTATACGAAATAAATCGCTGCATTTTAAATGAACTGAACTTTATTTGAAACAATATAAAACAATAAGTACGTACTTGCGGCCATGTTATCAATCATTGTTCCCAAGGCCTCCTGTTGTTTCAGCTAATAAACATTGCCCACACTGTTAATGTTAGTCAATTGTTTATAATGAATGCAAATATTTCCAACAAAGATGTTATTATTTTACTATTATTTATTATTATGAAAACACCATCGCGCAAAAATTAATGTACAATGCACGTTTGTGAAGTGTTTTAAAGAATATCGGAAATTAAAAACCTCGCTATCGCTCGGCTTTTAAACATTTTCCTAAATTCTGTAAAATCCACTTCCCAACCTCGCATCGTAATATACTATTCTTATCGGTATTCAATTTACTACTACTACTACTATTACTACTATTACTACTACTACTAATAATAATAATAATAATAATAATACTTCCTTACTTACTCACTGGCACTATCGAACCCGTAGGTTCATGGCCGCACAGACATAAGCTCTCTATACATCCCTATCCCGAGCCAATGCTTTCCAATCATTCCCTGTATAATCCACCTCCCCCAAATCATAGTTAATGTTATTCTCCCACCTCATTCTTGGTCTACCAACTGGGCGTTTTCCCTCTGGCTTTCCTACAAGAAGCCTCCATGCAAGTCTTTCACTCCCCATACGTGCAACATGTCCTGCCCATCGCAGTCTACGAGACTTAACTGTTCTTATTATTTCTGGCTTCCCATAAAGACCATGTAGTTCATTGTTAAGTAGTCTTCTCCATTCACCTGTCTGTTCATCTCTCTTTGGTCCAAAAATTTTCCTAAGTACCTTATTCTCAAATACTCGCAATCTCCTTTCCTCTAATAATAATAATAATAATAATAATAATAATAATAATAATAATAATAATAATAATAATAATAATAATAATAATAATAATAATAATAATAATAAGTGGCCTGTTTTTCCTGTAGAAGTTTAGGTCGTAAAAGTTATTTTTCCATACACCAAGCTTAAATTGTACAGATATTTATGTCTTCTTCTTCTTCTTCTTCTTCTTCTTCTTCTTCTTGCAAGGACTGAACCTTTTGCTTCGTTCCGGTTCCAAGTATTACATCTACTGGGTCCATCTCTTTCGTGGGGTGTCCCCGATATATATTTTTCTTCCTCTTGGTTGATAGTTCATACTTTTCCTAGGCAATCTGTTGGTATCCATTCTGCAGACATGTTCATACCATTTTCTACTATACTATTTTATCTGTCAAACTGAATATTTGTAGTTCTTTACGGATACCTTCACTCCGCTTTTTATCCATTAAAGTATATTCTGGTACAAATCGCATAATATTTACCTATGTAAAGTAAAGTGACCCCACTACAGGCCTCAGGAGGCCCTTGCGGTAGTAGGAGGTTAAGGCTCCCACTTTTCTGGACAATCGGCACTTGATTACAGCCGGGTTGTCATCCCTGCGTGACGGCCGCCTTTACCCCCAGAACGAGCGTTTCGTACTCATTTCCTTTAGAGGCTGAGTTGACCCCAGGGTCACAGTGCCGCCAGAAGTTTTGGGTCAGTTTAAAAATCCTGACCCCTCCGGGACTCGAACTCTCGACCTTCCGAATACCTATGTACTAACTTCAATTAAATTGATGCCACCTACGATATTACATTCAATGTAGCATTGATAAAGTCCACCGCTGTGGTCTCGAGGTAGCGTGCTGCCTTGTCAAGCAGCGGGCCCGCGTTCAATCCCCGGTCGGGACAGTTTCCTGTGTGAGGTTTTTATCTCACCCGTAAGACAAATATCAGGAAACTTAAGGACAAACGTTCCCCGAACATCATATTACCATCGCAATCATCATCATTCATATTCATCTTAGGTTAAGTTTAGGATTAGGGACTCTTCTGGCGCACCACTATCATAATCACCCATCATATCATCGGGGCAACGTAACCCCGCCTTTCAGGCGCCCCAACCTCAGAAGTGGGTTACAATTACGCCAATGCCAGGAGAGAACTTTACTTTAAAGAGCCTATGAAGATATGCAGTTAGATCACTTCATTTGCATTTATTTTGTCTTTGGTGACTGAGAAAACAAGAAAAATCTTCAATCAGTTGCCGGCACTAGGATTTGAACTCGGGTCCTTCCTAAAATGGGTCTCATTCTTCTGTGTCACATTCTGCTGTTTGTCAGTTCACAGTATGATATTTCGTCACTGGCCTAAGCATATACATATAGAGGTGCAACACCCAGAGGTAAGAGAATGGAATTAAGTAATATTATAATACAGAGAGCTTTGACCTAGAATCAAATCAGAACCGCCTCGAAAGAAAGCAAAACATGAAGTTGCTTTGAAATTCTGTACCAAAATGCTAGAAGTTCAGAATCACTCCATTTTAGTTAGACCAGTGTACAAATATAAGCATAATGAACAATGAACTTTATAATAAATGTGAAAAGTGCGTTCAAGATTGAGCATTGGTTTTGAGTGTAGTTTTTGCTGTAGAATGTTATCGATTTTGTTCTATTTGCACATGTTATGATGTGGTATTTTCTACATCTTTGTCCGCATAGCAGACATTTAAAATCTTCTGTCGGCTCGTGGAATTTCTTGTTGCACAAATTTTATGGTGAAACACGTGTATTGCATATATAAAACAATTATTCTACTAGTTATATTATATGGGTGCGAAACATGGACTCTTACTTTAAGTGACGAAAGGAGATTATGAGTATTTGAGAATAAAGTTCGTAGGAAAAATTTTGGACCAAAGAGAGATGAATAGACAGGTGAATGGAGAAGACTACATAACAGTGAACTACATGGTCTTTATGGGAAGCCAGATATAATAAGAACAGTTAAGTCTAGTAGACTGCGATGGACAGACATATGGCACGAATGGGGAATGAAAGATGTGCATGGAGGCTTCTTGTAGGAGAACCAGAGGGAAAACGCCCAGTTGGTAGACCAATAATGAGGTGGAAGAATAACTAACTATAATTTGAGGGAAGTAAATTATACAGGGAATGATTGGAAAACATTAGCTCAAGATAGGGATGTATGAAGAGCTTATGTCCATGCGGCCATGAGCCTACGGGTTCGATAGTGCCAGTGAGTTAGTTAGTTAGTTAGTTAACACGTGTATTGCGCGAATCTTGTTATGACGTGTCTCTGGGTCTTATACTCACTGGTCCAACCATCATCTAGCATGGCTTGTGTGTTGTAGAAGGGATGTATGAAGAGCTTATGTCCATGCGGCCATGAACCTACGGGTTCGATAGTACCAGTGAGTTAGTTAGTTAGTTAGTTAGTTAACACGTGTATTGCGCGAGTCTTGTTATGACGTGTCTCTGGGTCTTATAGTCACTGGTCCAACCATCATCTAGCATGGCTTGTGTGTTGTGGAACTCTACAGGATGTTCCAAAACTATTCTTTCAAATTAATAAAAGAAGTAGAAAACATCATAACAAATATATTTCGATAAGGAACAATATGATCTCTGAACTCAACTTGTAATGTTATGGACGATTTACACAGAAGATAGTCTAACATGCTAATTACAGCAGTACCATCACAGGAATTGCTCTAATGCACGGTCATTAGCCTGTATGCACTCAGTACATCGTCTGACCATTGATTATCGTGTTCGTTTGAAGATTTCTGGCATGTCCGCAATTTTTCAAGCAGACGAATGCAATTCTAGCGACGAAGCTTTCTTCTATTTCCACAACGGTTCCTTACACCAGCTGCTTCATATGCCCTCAGAGGAAAATATCCAGAGACGTGAGGTCAAGTGATCTGGGTGGCCAGTCCACAGGGATACCTCGCCCGACACAACAGCTTACGTCATCACTACAACAAAATGTTCTCTAACATTGCAAGTTGACTTCTAAGACCATGTTCCTTATCAGAAAATATTTGTTTTGATTGTTCTACCTCCGATCCGATTGAGGGTCTTTCCACTTTTCAGCGGATGCCCTTTTGCCAGCCGGCTGCTGGCCCTTCACATCCACATGTGTCAATCACAGAGGTAGATGATCAACAGCCAGTGTAGGGGTGACATGTGGTTAGCATGTCGAGTCCCCCAGCCGTTATAGCTGGTTCCTCAACCTGGAGTCGCTACTTATTGTAGCTACCCAATTGCCTCACGATGCTGGGTGGGCACCGGTCCCATACTGGCCGAAATACCATGAGAAAATGTCTTCCCCCATGGAGACTCGAACCAGCGCAAGTCCCGTAGCTCTGCGCCAAGGCTTCCTACCTTAACCGCTCGGCTACGTCGCGGGACGATTTTTCTACCTCCAGTATTAATTTGAACGAATATTTTCGGAATACCCTATATGTCTATCTACATCTTCGTGTGTTCCCTGATGTTGATTAGTTCCTGATAGGGTTCTCTAGATGGAAACCAGTGTTGTAATCTGATGTCTTCTATAAAATAGGTCTCTCTCAAGAGCTCTTAACCAGTCGTGATGGCGCTGTTTTTCCAACTCCTAGTATCCGTTTCATGTACATAGTCTTAACATTTTTCTATTCTTATCATATCGCCAATTTTATGACGTTTATGTGAAATATATTGTGGGAATGTATGTTAAATACCTCTCTATCTCTCTTAATTTAAACTCTCTCTTTGTAGGCACTTTTAGATGCTCCACTGGGATATGACCTATCGAGAGAGAATTTGAAACTCTGGATCGCATTCGTACTTGACGTGTAAAGTTCACTGGATGAGTGATTAACTCAATAAAGGGCATTCCGAGACAACAGAAACAATTGATACAAGATGCATCATTCACTCACACATTCATATTAAAAATGTGGCTGGTAACACTGAGGAACAAAAAAGAAAACTTTGTTTTTGTCTGAGAAAGAAAAATATGTGATTCTGATAGTACTTTTTCTCCTGAATTCAAATATGATATCGGTTTTTCTCCATCATGCAAGGTTTCCGAGAGACAGGCATTTATAATTTCAAAAACTTTAATATTTTCTACATTCGTAACTACACAATATTCGAACATTCGGACTCACCTAGAAAGTAGGAAATGACGATTTTCTGGTATATTTCACCTGTGGAGCATCCCTCTTGATGGTCCAACAATAATCGGCCAGCATATTAGGATTCCATAGCTGAAAACCATTTGAGTTAACTCATTTGGTTTTATTTTACAATGGACAAATGGACGAAAAAACGTTTATTTAAATCCATTAATTGAAATCGAAATAAAAAAAACTGTGGGTGATGGAGAAATTTCGAATACATATTTGAAAACGCGATAAAAAACCGCATTAAAGTACAACTATTGATACTCATGAGACAAAAATTATATTGTCAAGTGTTATTGTGCAAACGTAATGTTACGGGGATCTAAAAATTAGCTGAAATTTGTCAGAACAGGCGAGGAAAAACCCCACACAGAAATCTTGTCTTCTCAACAGAATATCTAATTAGGGTCAACTACATCTTGGGCTACGATCTTATTCCTTGACTACAGCGGTAGACAGTTAGATAACATTTTTAAAAATAATGTAAATAAATAGCTTATCCTTGTATACTGATATGCTATTTTATTTATTATAACTTTTAATATTTAAATAATACGTCTTGAGCAGTCCTTTGCTGTCTTCGGTGGTGTGCCTAACAAATTGCTAATCACAGATAGAACTACAGTTACCGCAATTGTGTGTTTTTCTAATTCAATGCCTAAAAATCCCGATCCATAGGTATGTAAATCCCAAAGGGGTTTAATCCTAAATAATGTTGAAAAGACGAAAATAATGACAGCTAGAGAGATAATAGGAAAAGAACTTTCATATATGAATTATATTTTAAAATATCGAAATAGTTAAAAGAATAAAAACATCTAGATATGCAAAATACATATTTTGAAAAGACAAAAATAATGACAACTAGAGAGATAATATGAAAATAACTTTCATACAAAGTACATGAATTGTATTTTAAAATATCGAAATAGTTAAAAGAAACAAACATCTAGATATGCAAAATACACATTTATATAATATTTATATTATACATGGTTTCTACATTAGTATTTTGTTACATACTCTACTCTATCTGAGAAACTTTCACTACTTTGTGTGCAACGTTGTTTAAATAACAAATATGAAATTGAATATTTCAAAACAGAGATTTACAGACATCCCTTATATGTGTAAGACACTCCTTTAGAGATGCAACTTAAGTGGCAAGCCTATATTTAAATACGATATATGAATGAAGCCTCTTTTAATACCATTAGTAAAAACACCAGATTTCTAACATTACTTTTAGATTCAAGAGAAAGTCTGTGTTAGTGACTCACAAGGGAACTGTCAACCATTGCATGCCGAAAACCTATCTTGAAATTTCTCCCAAATAAGCGTTGTGATGTACCAAGAGTTATCTGTCTTTTTTATCTATAAAGTACAGAAATCGAAGACATATATTCCAGCAATATCAACGAACTGTAAGGACCAGATGGACTCCCTGAATGGGTAAGAGCAGAGTGAAATGAGGCGGGACGTGGCGCGGATGGTAGGTAGTGAGGGTTGTCTAATCTACTAATCCAGGTGTTGTTATAGTTCGAATGAGGTATTTGGCGCTGTATTTTAGTGCCTTGCAGTTAAAAATTAAAAGAACATTTAAGAGCACAAGAATAGAAACAAAACTAAAACTTTATAATTATTTGGTAGTGAATTTTGGGTTTAACTAAAAGAGAAGAGATGATCATAGAAGCAGCTGAAATGAGATTTCTGAGGAGTGTGGCTGGCTGCAAACTTCTAGATAAAAGAAGAAGTGAAGATATTAGAAATGAGCTAAATATTGTTGAACTTTTAGATAAAATAAAAAAAAATCTAGAAAAAAACTGGAAAGAACATGTTCAAAGAATGAAAAATGATCGGATTCAAAAAATTATACTTAATTACAAACCAAGAAGTGACAGGAATATTGGTAGATCGAAAAAAAGATGGATTCAACTTTTTGAACGAGAATATATGAGACCGAACAAGCCACTGAATGCAATTGTTTACAGTTCCCTTGTTAGTAAAAATTCAAACATAAAAAAGTAGGAGTTAAAAATGAAATTTAGCATTTTATTTTAAAGTGAAAACATTCCATTTATTACAGGTATTGCATAAAATAAAATAGTGCTGCAAGGAAATGAAACGTATTTTATTTTAGGACGGTTAACAGGCGGAACATATAAAGTAAATAGAGATGTGAATCCTGAAATCAACAGATCAACAGTCGGTCCCTGTGGAATAGTGGTTACTGTGCTCACCTCTGGTTGCAATTTTCTTGGATTTATACCCTATTGATTGACAAAATTCTAGTAAAACATTCCGTTTTCCAACATTTCATTTCGAGTGAAGACACAATCTATTTCCAATAAAGCAATGGTAATCAGTGGAACTAGTGATAATGCTCCTTGCATCTGGTCCCAAGAGTTGCCGGTTCAAACCCGGTCGGGGGTCGATGTATTCTTTAGGATGCAAAAATCCAAGAAGGAAGTCCTCCGGGAGGGACTTTAAGCCGTGGACCTCGCTCGAGTCTGAAAAAATTTCAGGCTCGTAAAAGATCCTTAAACCCGAATAAAAAGGCATCTAAGCATATATTTGCCAATATCGTCACTCTAATATTACCTCAGTTGCCTGCTAGATGTCTCATTGGGTCGGTATGTTGACCGCATACCACTCATGACATCTGTGGGCAAATATGCGTAACTAAATTAACTTGCTCTAGTAAATCTTAACAAAGGAGAGACTAAGGATTAATATTTGACTGCGCCATCTTAGACATAGAACCCATGACTCTTTTATGAGTTTGATAAATTATAACTAAAGTCCGGATTTTTATGCACTAAATGTTAAGATTACAACATAGTATAATGCAAAGTTAGACTTATGACTGTCTTTTGTTTTGGTTCTACACACAAACAGTTGAATAGTAGCCTATAATGAGAAGTACGAATTTTGACTGTCTTTTATCTTGTTTTCACGCACAAACAGTTAAATAATATATAGGCTACTAACTGCATTGCAATCTTATCTTTTATTCATAAAAATCCGGACTCTATTCATAACGTATATAAGTTATTAATTTCACGGAAATAATAAAGTTTATAAGCGTTCTAGCATAAAGTGTTACATTTCTCTCATTATATGTCCATCTAACGAGTTTCCTTTTCAGTATAATTACGTATATGGGAAAACTTATTTCTAGTTACTTTTATTTATCCCAATGCCACTTAAATATGGGTTTAATGGAAACAGTCAGAGTGCTTAAGATACTGAAGACAATTATTATGTGCTAATAAATAACAAGCTGTGAACATTAAGATATGTCCTCAATTACAACTAAAACTATTCTAGTGGAAATCATTAGAGCAACTCAAGAGCGTAATAAACTTGAAAACTTTACTAATATGTTATACAGTAAAAGTTCCTTATTCACGGTTCAGCTATTCGCACTTTCATCATTCGCGGGGTTACAAATTGCGACACAGTTCCTGTATTCGCGGCTAAGAATTTCTTTATCCGCGGATCCAGTCGGTATATTAGAAGGATTATTATCCTTTTATTAACGCATCGGCATTTTTTTTTTTGTTGCAGACACGTGTCAAAGCGGCATTTACAAAGAGTGATTCAAACCAAATGGACGAAAAAAATCATAGTAAAATAAATATCTTTGTCACTAAACCTAAAGTTCGTTGTTAAAAGCCGCCGCCGTAATTCACATGCCGCCATGCTATTTAATAAATGCTGCTCTCGCCACGATCAGCGTTTTATTGTTTCATTTTCTCATTCGTTGCAATAATTTTGATTGAATAACACGTTTGTCTTCTGGATTGTTCCCAATTTATAATGTCTAGTAAAAGGAAAGAGAAGTTAGTTCCGAAGGGGGAAAAATTAGTGTTGCCGCTTAAAGTAAAAATGGAAATGCTTGACCGTTTACGCGTTGGCGAGTCGTTTAAGCGGCAAAACAGGAAAAAAAAAATACTAAGTTCTTTAATTCATTTAGTTAAATAAAAATAAAACTTAGAGTTTTATATGATTTTCATATTTAAAACAATATAAATTTGTAACAGCTGTTTCGGTACTTTGTACCTTCTTCAGACATGATTACAAATGAAATGCATTTTGTTATTATATCAGTACATAACAAACTGTAACTATGCAACTAAATGTAAACTAACATTTTTTTACTACCTATATTATAAATTTAAAACAGGAGATTCTTTCAAATCTAGTTGTGAATTTAACAGCCTATTGCGATTCTTCAATTTATTTATCATAAGTAATGCTACGAGTGATTTCCAAATTATCGATAAATTCATGACTCACGAAGAGTGAGGAGCGAATTTATCTAGAGAACTTGGAAATCAAGAGTGGCATTTGTTAGGACTATTTAACGAATAAAATTAAGCTGTTTTACTCACAAATCATTATTTAAATAGAGTTATTTTAAAATATTTATATATTTAATGTTAAAGGCGATGTTTGAAAACAAATGAGAAACGATTGGTACGATTCATCTGCTTATTTTGTTCATCACTGCAACCTGATCATATTATTTATTACCAAAGGAACGCAATATTGTTAAGAATGCACTCTAGCGGAGAAAAAATGAAAACACATCAAACTGTATATTAATTAATTACTGATGTCCTATGATAATTATATTTTTCTGGAATGTTATTACCTGGGAAAAAATACATTTTAAGAAAGTGCAAATAGTGGTTTCTTTTTTTTTTTTGTAGTACAATCAATTGCAAACAAATGTTTTTTATATTAACTCCCGCATTGCGCTACGTGTTGACATTCATGCACTATATATTACAATCTGGTTAGCCGTATTTCTTACAGGAGTCAGCCACTGCCAAAATAATGCTATGACCTATTCAGAATGTTAAAAAAGGAGGTGCTTTCTTTATTATGATAAAACTTTAGTTGGTAAATTCTAGGCGAAACACGACTGTGATTGGTTGTAAATAAAAAATCATTGAAAATGTGATTGGTCATTGACTCCCATTTGGGGCATGAGTTAAATAGTCATTTATAATCGTTCCTAGCAGGTGAAACTTCAGTTGTTTTCCGAGGCCATCATAATTTATTATAAACTAGACAATGTGTTCGTTTTTGTCATAAAAAATATTGGTATATTTTTCAAAGCCTGAGATGTTCTACATCAAATTTTGTAAAAGTTTCTTTCTCAGAAGGATTATATTGTTGGAGAAGCAATCTTCGAGACACAAACTAATGCACATTAAGGTAAAATATGAGCTGATTGCGAAAGTTTGAATACGCACAGCACGACGTTATGATTTATGGCACCGTCTTGAATTATTTACGCCTTTTATCTGGTGTTGTGTGTCAAAACCCTCGCATACCAGGTGCTTCCAACCTGACGCCCTATGAATAAACAAACACTAGCGGCATGATTGTCTTCTTCGATGCATTTACAACTTATTTGGTACAAAGTTGGAGGCATTAAAGGTTATTGAATGTCTTTGACTTCATGAAGTTTTAAATTTTGGCAGACATTAGGAAATAGACAATTTATACCTGCCTTTAGGTGAAAAGTTTATATTCGGCTGATATTGAATGTTAATTAAATCAAATTTCAATAGTGAGCTTTTTACATACAAAAAATTACTATTACAGGTTGTTTATCCTACAGATATTATATTAGACGCTGATAATATATATGTGTTCTAGTTCCTTCTGATTATGGATGATCCAATTTTACATCACAAGGAAAGCTTAATATCCAAAGAGAATTAAAACAAGGAAAAAGTCACGGAATTATGTGGTACCAATAGATTAAACACTTATCTTATTTACGTATTTCGTCTTACAATTATTTATTTTACATATATATATATATATATATATATATATATATATATATATAATAATGCTTTATTTTAGCTGGTAGAGTTAAGGCCATAAGGCCTTCTCTTCCACTCAAGCAGCGAAAAGTAAAATTATACAAAAAATTACATACATATTACAATTTTAAAATATTAACATATATACTAAACAAAATACAAAGATGGGTGTGATCTAATACTAGCTAATCTAACAAAAACATAGAATATAATAAAATTTAAATTATGTAAAATAAAGTAAGTAGCTTCCTAGATGACTATTAATGGAATGCTCTATATAGTTGTTATGCAGTTAATTAATGGAATGCTCTATATAGTTGTTATGCAGTTAATTAATGGAATGCTCTATATAGTTGTTATGCAGTTAATTAATGTATGCTCTATATAGTTATGCGTTAATGTTTTCATTGTGTCGAATTAGATATAGACAGGTGAATGGAGAAGACTGCAGAACAGTGAATTACGTGGTCTTTATAGGAAGCCACATTTAATGAGAACAGTTAAGTCTCGTAGACTGTGATGGGTAGGACATGTGGCACGAATGGAGAATGAAAGAGTGCATGGAACCTTCTTTGAAGGAAAACCAGAGGGAAAACGCCCAGTTGAGATAGGAGAATAGCATAACTATGATTTGAGGGAAGTAGATTATACAGGTGATGATTCGAAAACATTGGCTCAGGATAGGGATGTATGGAGAGCTTACGTCCGCGCGGCCAGGAACCTATGGGTTCGATAGTGCCAGTGAGTTAGTTATATATACATTCGTCTATAGAAATTCTCCCCGAGGGCAGGTCTTTCACTGCAATCACAGCATTTTCATGCTATGCTTTGCAGCTTTACTAGGGAATTATAGGTGTGGTAGCTTTCCGTTGCTTTCCACACCGGTGAAGGATGATGATGATAATGATAAGGGTGATGATGGCCGGATGATTTTCCGGGACTGTTGGGCCCTAAACTTCCTGACATTTGTCTTACAGATGAGGAAAAACCCCGAAAAAAATCTCACCCAGGAGCATGTCCTACCGGGAATCGAACCCGGGCCCGCTGCGTGACAAGGCGGCGCGCTACCTCGAGACCACAGCGGTGGACCATATTATATATATATATATATATATATATATGGCAAGTTTCAGAAAGAAAAACTAACATTTTTATTAAAAGTACTCATAGAGTTTCTCTGGTACATTTCCAAAAAACGAAGGACGAAGTACGTATTTCGGTGTTTCGTTAGAAAAACTTTGTCATTTTTAATCCATTTTCAAACGTTTGAAAAAGATTTTATTGCGTTAATCATTTGTTTCTAGCACAAAGAGTTTCATAATTCACATTTGAGGGAAAATTAATTTTTGCTAAACAGGTAATTTAGCATTATCACGAGTTTACTTCACCCCTAAATATTTCTGAGAATGGAATGTCCGGTGGAAAGTCCAACTACACCTGAGTAATGACATGCGACTGTACTGTTGCCAGGTCCAGGAAAATGTTTCTGTAAGAACATTAAATACGCAAATTTAAAGGTAAATTTAATGTCACATTTTGTCTTAGGTTTTGCGGTTAATTCAAGACAGTTTTACTAGGAAACAAAAATTAAATACTACATCAAATATGAGTTAAAATACACAGATGCACCAAAAATTCCCCATATGGTTAATGTAAATAATTGTTTTCACCTGAAAAAGTTTCACAACACGTGCAAACGGAATGCGTTTATTTCCCACAATTAAATTCCTGCAATATAATTTTCACAACTTGCATTGTCCGTACTTAGTGATAGCTTATATCTTCATTGTACACAAATGAAATTGAACACAAATGAAAAAGAAACTTATATATGTGTTTATGTGTGTGTGTGTCTGTGTGTGCGTGGTGTGTGCGAGTTTATGTGTGTTTGTAAATATTTGTGCGTGTTTTTGTATGTCTCTGTTTCTGAGTGCGTTTGTATGTGCTTTCCTGTGTGGTGTGTTTGTGATGTGTGTGTTTATTTTGAGTGTGTGTTTGTGTATTTTGTGAGTGTTTGTGTTTGCGTGTGTTTTGGGTGCGTTTATGTCTGTGCTTTTCTGTGTGTATTTTCTGTGTTGTGTTTCTTTTGCGTGTGTGTTTATGTGTTTTGTGTGTGTGTATGTCTTTGTGATTGTGTGTGTTGTTTTTTTTTGTGTTCGTGCGTGACTTCGTGCGTAAGTGTGTGTATATAGAATTTAAGTGAGAAAAATGTAATTAAATCATAAAATATACATTTTAACAGTAAATTATGCTTTTCTCAGAAACAGAAGAGTTTGGTGCATTACTTCATAATCATTTTGTCACAATACCGTGATATAAGATAACTTTTTTCTATGCAGTTTTGTTACCATTAAATTGAAGAGGGGAAAAAATGGAATAAATTAGTAATATTACAGGCCCGTATTATTTATTTTATCGAATAAATTATTTGTTTTCACACTCCTTATCTACTGCATGAAGATTAACAAATACCTACAAACAATTATAAAGTATTTTTGCAATAATTGTGTGCGAACATTAAAATAATAATATTATAATAATAATAATAATAATGATAATAATAATAATAATAATAATAATAATAATAATAATAATAATAATAATAATGTTTTATTTGTTCTGGCAGAGTTAAGACCATAAGGCCTTCTCTTCCACTCAACCAGCACAAATAGAAATAAATATTTGACAATATAGATATACAAAATACTAATAATAAAGAGTTAAAGATTTATTAAATGTAGCAATGTAAATTTCATATGCAAACAACATTTTATACGATAATAATAATAATAATAATAATAATAATAATAATAATAATAATAATAATAATAATAATAATAATACTTACAATGATAATAATATAATAATAATAGTATAAATATGATAAATTATAGCGAGAAACGCCAATTAATATATGTACCTTACACTGGGTAATAATGAAATCGAGGTTGGAGCAAATATAAATTTAGATTTATTTTAAAAGATGCCAATGTCCGGCAGAACCTTACTTTTTTGCGGTAGGGAATTCCAGTTGCGAGAAGTGAAGATGGTATATGACATGGAGTGATGTGATGTCCTATGTTGCGGTATATTAAGTAAGAGACTATGTTGTGAGCTTGTGTTTAAGTTATGGTTTGAGGATAGATAATGGAAACGAGATGATAAATAACTTGGAATCGAGGTATGTAAGATCTTAAATAAAATAATTAAACAGTGCGATTTCTTTTCTCTTTTAGATGTAGCCATGACAATTCGTGGAATAACGTTACGGTTTATAACATATAAGACATTATGATTATTTAATTTATATCGAATAATTCGTACTTAAAATCTGACGCTTACATTATTTCCTTCTAGATGGACTTCATGACCGCTATATTCTAGAACTTGTTCGTTTGATACCACGAAATAAAATGTCCAAATGGGACCAGGTTTACGAATTTGAAAATCTCAGAATAAATTAATACAGTACATACATAATATGACTATTTAACTCATGCCCCAAATGGGAGTCAATGACCAATCACGTTTCAATGATTTCTGTATTACAACCAATCAGAGACGTGTTTCACGAAATAATTATCAACGTTAGGATTATCATATATTAAGCAAAGCTCCTCCTTTTTAATATTCTGAACAGGTCTGACCGTTATTTTGCAGTGACTGAGCCTATAACAAATACGGCTAACCAGATTGTATATAATAGTGCTTACATGTCAACATTTGTAGCAATTGATTATACCACCAAAAAAGAAACCACTGTTTGCACTTTCTAAATGTATACGACATCAAAAATGAATTAATATACAGATTGATGTGTTTCATTTTTTCTCCACTAGAGAGCATTCTTACAATATTGCGTTTCCTTTGGCAATAAATAGTATGATCTGGTTGCAGTGATAAACAAAAGAAGCAGTAGAAGCGTAGGCTACCTATCGTTTCTCATTAGTTTTCAAACATCAACCGTTTACTTTAAATATAAAAATATTTTTAAATAACTGTAGTTAAATAATGATTTGTGAGTAAACAGCTTTATTTTATTCGTTAAATAGTCCTAACAAATGCCACTCTTATTCCAAATTCTCTAGATAAATTCACTCCTCACTTCGTGAGTCGTGAATTTATCGATAATTGGAAATCACTCGTGGCATTACTTATGACAATCCGGCTGATTTCCATGAAGCTTCTCAGTAAGATAAATGTCTCTGGAAGCGTTACGAGCGCTTCGCAGGACAAGGATGGTGGAAGGGCTGCTTCCTCTGAGCCTCCAAACATGCTCCTCTGGGTATCCACCCCCCAAGAGAGGGCTGCTTCTTCCGCTCTTCAAGCTCTATAAGTTTAGCTGTGCTATTCCTTGTCGCCCAGCCTTTATTGGATAAAGTCACGAATTACAGACAGAAATGGATTGATCACATGGATGGAATGAGTAAGGAGAGATATCCATTGTTAGCAAGAAATTATCAAGCAAGAGGAAGGCGTGATGTTGGAAGACCTAAAAGACGTTGGGCTGATGCATTATGAAGTCGGAACGGGCAATTGCCTAATCCCTGGAGTGATGATGATGATGATGAAAAGTCAAGTAATCTCGTTTTCTTAATCAAACTGCAATATTTGGATTCAATGTACAATTCTGTAATATAATAACTAACTCTAACTAACCTCACTGGCACTACACTATCGAACCCGTAGGTTCATGGCCGCGCGGACATAAGCTCTCCATACATCCGTCTCCTGAGCTAATGTTTTCTCATCATACCCTGTATAATCTACTTCCCTCAAATCATAGTTAATGTTATTCTCGCACCTCATTCTTGGTTTACCAATTGGGCGTTTTCCATTTGGTTTTCCTACAAGAAGCTCCCATACACGTCTTTCATTCCCCGTTCGTGCCACATGTCCGACCCATCGCTCTACGAGACTTAACTGTTCTCATTATATCTGGCTTCCTATAAGGACCAGGTAATTCACTGTTATGCTGTCTTCTCCATTCACCTGTCTGTTCATCTCTCTTTGCTCCAAAATTTGTCCTAAGAACTTTATTCTCAAATACCTCGTAATCTCCGTTCCTCCCTTAAAGTAAGAGTCCATGTTTCGCATCCATATAATATAACTGGTATGATAATAGTTTTTATATATTTTCAAAAAACGTTTATGAAGGACAAAAAACGGTTATCCAAATTATACCAAAAATGAGTGTCTACTCTCACTCTGAAATGGTGCTAATAATCAGCACAGATGGTTAAGTTCTTGTCAACTTCCGGAAGTGTATTAAAACAGCTATAAAAAGACTGAAGACTTTGTGATATTTATACATTATTATGAATTATAAGGTTTGTATCCCCACAATGCACAAGTCTACTTCTCAATAAATATTTATGTGTTTATAAAAAATGTATTCGGTCAGCAATCATAGATTTGATATCGTAATATTATTTTTCATGATCTCGCAATAAAAAATTAAATGGACATCCCATCCTCTGCTTCTGGGCAAGAGAATTTCTTCTTCTTCTTCCTTCCAAGTATTAGGCCAAGGCCTGTTACGATCCTATAGAAAATTTTCCCTCCAGCGTTTCATACGACGGCCCAGTGATCTTCGTCCTCTTGGTATATAATTATAAATAGCTTTGGGGATCCGATTTGAACTCATTCTTTCAAGATGGTGTTTCCAATTTAGTTGGTACTGTTTAATATATTCCAAAATTGAATTTCTTCTCTTCGGATATAGCTGAAAGCAGAAAAGTCGTTTTCATATTGTGATAATAACTTATCTTAATAATTTAGTTTTATGAATTCAGTATTTTGTTATCATTTTCATTTGAAAATGTTTAATTTATATTTTTGTAATGTCTTATTGTATTATACAAACCGTGTCTAAGATTTGTTCTGACTCAGCGAGGGCGGGATTTTTATTACTGTGTTGTCTCTTTTTATTACCAGCTTGGTTTTATTTCAACTTTTTCACGTTTCAAATAGACAATTCCACATGTCCATGGCCAAGAAAAAGTACACGACGTCTCTTGTTCTGTAGCCAGAAAGTTCAAGGGATCACTCAGTTAAAAATCACGGCCGGAACAAATTTCCTAGGTGAGATTTTTTGGGGGTCTCCTTTACCTGTAAAACAAAAACTAGGAAGCTTTAAAATCCAAATATGCCTAGAAATATCTTAATATCATAATTCTTGTTCTTCTTCTTTTTAGGATTAAACATTTTTGGTTCGTTCCGGCTCCAAGTATTATAGCTGATGTGACCATCTCTTTCGTGGGCGTCCCCGATTTCCTTTTCCTCCTCTTGGTTGATAGTTCATACTTTTCCTGGGCAATCTGTTGGTATCCATTCTGCAGACATGTTCATACCATTTTTCTCTTATACTCTTCTATTTTATCTGTCCAAACTGAATATTTGTAGTTCTTTACGGATACCTTCACTTCGTTTTTATCCATTAAAGTATATCCAGCCACAAATCGTAAATATTTCGTTTCTGCTGTTTCTGTTATTTTAATTGACTGTTTATTCAGAGTCCATATTTATGAGCCATACATTATTGCAGGTACAGCCCATACTCTATAAAATTTTTAATGCGTTTCTTTTTCTTATTTTTTTCCCAGTCTTCTTTAATGGTGCCATTTGAATATGAAATATTTGTAATTTATTATTTATGTCTTTTTTCCTCTGTCACAACCTAAAGATAAACCTATATAATTTAAATCTTTTAGTTTTTCTAGCGTTTTTTCATTTAATATTATTTTTGTTCATTCCATTTCTTGCCACACTGTGCCATTACTTTAGCTTCCGTTGAAGACATTTCAATAAAAAACTGAAGTAATGGCCCAGTGTGGGCAAAGAAATGAAAAAAAACAAAAGTAGTACTAAATGACAAAAAGCTAGAACAAGTAAAAGATTTCAATTATCTAAGTGTATATTTAGGTTGTAAGAGAGAAAAAGACATAAATAAATATAAAATAATTAAATAACTCATATTGTATTCGCCTTGTCTTGCACGAATATATGGATGAATGACATTACTTGTCTTAAATATTTGTACTATAAAGGAGATATCCCTAGCTGATCACTCATCCGGAGACGTCCTCCATATCTTTATATGGTGTTCTGTATAATTCTGGAGAGGAGGGATACGTAGAAAGCGCCTATAAATGAAGATGTTACGCTAAATAAGGCAGACATTGAAAGATAGCTATATCTTATTTAACTTGGCAACGTGATAGAAGTGTGTTTATGACTTATGTAGATATAATTATATAAAATTACCTATTAAAAGATGGAGAGAGTGGGTTTTTTAAAATGTTCTTCTCAGTTTTTAAAATCTAGTGTCAAAAATCAAGCTTTAGAGACTGTCTTGTAATTCAGTGGTGAGAAATTCATCTTCATCGATGTCTCACCGCTTTTAAATATAATTTCTTTATAATATCTAGACACAATGAACTATCAACTGTATACTATAAGGAAATATTTTATTTTTTTATGCCCCAGGTTCTCCTTTTTGGACATTTCTGGTGTTCTCTCCTGGCATTGGCGTAATTGTAACCCACTTCTGAGGTTGGGGCGCCTGGAAGGCAGGGTTACGTTGCCCCGATGATATGATGGGTGATGATGATAGTGGTGCGCAGGAGAGTCCTTAATCCTAAGCTTAATCTAAGATGAATTGATGATGATTGCGATGGCCAGATAATGTTCGGGGACCGTTTGGGCCTTAAAGTTTCCTG